>JNDT01001506.1:0-46571 GCA_000697055.1 Saksenaea vasiformis B4078
TTCGGAGTAAGCTTTATTGGCTCGTCGGAAACTAATTTACACTATATTGAAATATCACTGCTGGCCGGGACAATATACGCACATGCTGTTGGCCAGACATGACATTCCCCCTCGCAATTACTGGTGATTTACGTGAGTTTTGATTTAGGGATGTTGGCGGTGAACTGCAGGTATAATGTGCTCTTGTTGGACTCAATAGTTTCTCCGTTAGTAGGCCTTTAGTCTTTTCTTTTAACATTGTCTTAGCCTTTTCGGGTCAAGAGAGCCCCTGTCTATTTACTTGGTATCCCGTCTTTTTATGTGATCAACCGTGGGTAGGTTACACAGCTATTTATGGTATTATATTCATGATTCTTAGAGGGTGGCATTTGGAGAAACAGGTCAACCGGACAAAAACCCCAAAAGCCGCCGCCACTGCTTGTCGCTTCCTCATTTCGCTGGCGCAAAATTAATCATCAGCCGGCGCAAAGTCACTCGCAAAAAGCTGTACGTCCTTTGTATGGCAACAGCATCAGTAAAAGTACGAAAGATCAGGAAGGTGACAAGTTAAATAATGCATTTTTCTTTCCTTCGTCATCCATAAACAACTAATTTGTTTTATGCTTTGTCGGTAAATGCGCAGCAGTCCCTCATATTGCTTTCTCATACAGAGTATTCAAATCTAAAAGTAAAAGCACATCTTCTGATGGCGACACTTCCATAAAAAAAGTGCTTTACATATGTATCAAACCTGATAAGATGTTTATGTTTATAATCAACTACAACGAACTTCAATAAACAGTATTACTTTACTCTCTTTCATGTGGCACAAGATCAAGTACTTTCGTTTTCAAGTGACGCAGGCTTTCTCTTCATGCAGCGATCCAACGACAGCTTGAAAAGAATGCATTTTTCTTATCTGAAGAAACAATTAATTACAACCACTTCTTTAGATTTCTTTTATACAGCTTGCGGAAGAGCTCCCGTAAGATGCAAAGACATACTTTGCATTAGCCTCCGTAAGCGGCCCTTCATAACCAGTGCCTTTTTCGTAAGCATCCACTGTTCCATATACAAAGATGACTCATTTTATTATACAGCCCTCAAAGGCCTGAGTGAGGACTCTTTTGAGTTTACAGCGAAGGCTACAACCAACCCTTAGGCAATCAGGTGCAAAAAACTGGTTGGGACTATCTCAAACTCACTCCTAGAGTGGTACGGCGGTTAGAGACCCGTCATCCTAGCCACTTCGTCGGGCCCGGGTTTCGTTGATTCCTCTGTTGATTATCCAGAGGGCCGCGTTGATACTCTCTGCGAAATTCCCTGACAGTGGTGCTGTAAGGTGAGAAATTCATCCGAATTTTAGTAACGTTATTCTGGGTGCTGGTTAGCGAAACTCGTGAACCTTTTCCCTTGTAATAATTTACCGCCTACCAAAATTATTTCTAAAATCTGCATTCGGTAAGCGTGACATATTCAGTAAGTGAATAGTCGTTAACCAGGCGGCCACTGTATTATTCTTCTTTTTTCTTGATATATATCTCCTTGACTTCATATCCTCTTGCCTCATATTGCCTGCTAGTGCTGGGATGTCTCAATATACGTCACTATTATAATTTCTTCGTCTTTGATATAAAGAAGCAGGAAGCTTTCCCACACTGAAGAGCGAGGCGCTAGTCTTCCAGCAGGGGCAACTTATAAGAAACTGATGCCCCGTTAAACAATGCTCTAACTTCTCCGACAGGTTTCAATCGACAGAGGCCTGGGGTTTGTGCAGGAAAGAAAAGCAGATACCGTTCTTGTCCTTGCAGAGCTGCACAGTCTTGCAAGGTCGGTATGGTGCGCTATCCTTCTGAAAGAGGAAAACCTTGTTGTTTTCAAGACATCATCTAAATCAATCATTGCAAACGCTAACGCTTGTATCGTTACACGTTGTCCATCCTTAACTTAGGAAGTGTTAACGAAACTGTTGCTTTTTTGTATTCCATCACAAGTAGAATCCATGAAGAGAGGTTCTATTCTTTAAGCAGCAGGGATAATACATCCAACAGATACTATGACATTTACAGCGTGAACTGCAAGACTAAGCTTTATCAGCAGAAGCGGCATTGGCGAACACATAGAAGCGGCATGAACTGAGTCAATGGTTTGATAAATGACTTGTTTTCTTTGCGATTGGTGCATGGCACAACATGTTGATTAATGAATAAACTTTCGGTAAAACTAAATTTTCGTATCAAAAAAGTTGTACCCGGTCTCGGAACCTGTTGAGATGAGATGTTAGTGTAGTAAGTACCTCTTCTCTATGTTTACATAGCATATGGCCGGAGAGGTATAACTATGCTTGTTTATAACTATGCTCAAGAGAATACAACGCCGTTTGACACTCTCACCTAGCTGTATGATGGAAGTGATTTCATGACAGCCCCACTCACTTCTTCCTGGGTGTGAAACATGTGAATGAGATTATGGCGAACTTAGTCTTCAATTTTTTTCCGTCTTCAGTTTCACATGCTGTATTTCCGGTACATCGGTACATCGCAATGTGTCATAACAAACAAGAGATGTCCAGAAAATAGCAGAGGTGCATTGCTACAATGTTCCCTTACTTTGGCTGCTAGTAGAACATTCATCAACAATAATAGCTATCCCATTGAATTGGATGGGGAAGTGGAAGTACACATGCACGGTTTGGAAGCTAGGTAAGTATGACGACTTGTTTCAGTTGGATCCTCGCAATACAACATTAAAAGTTTATTATTATTATTATGATTAGTAAAAGCCTTGCCTGTATGCAAGACCAACAATAGCCAAAGCAAGCGCATAGAACACAAGTGAGTAGAAGAAGCGCAGATATCTGTGCTGAAAGGCTATCTCAACGAAAAAGATAACAAATGCAAGGGCCACAAAGCTAACAAAACTCGGGTTAAGACACAGCATTCTTCTTACTTCCTTTTTTTTTCTCTCGCTACTTACAACCAAGCCAAGATCATAACAGCTCGAGTAGAAGCACGCGCAAACGTATTCAACGTCAGCACGGATAAAAGCATCAGAACCAGATCTCGAAGTAGATCATGAGCGGCAACCAGACGGTTCTACTCGTATTGCTAAGTCTTTTTTCTTTCTTTCATCATGTCTTCTTTATCGTTACCCAAATACTTGCTCCCCACGCGGGTGCAAACGCTTTCTGGGTTGTAGTGGCCTCGGGATCAGCGCTGGTTTCTCCAGGAGCGGTAGTAGCAGGAGGAGCAGCCGCTGCTGTTGGATGCGTCGAACTTGCCGCAACGACAGGCTGATCACCACCAAATGCATGACGAGCAAACCAAGACGCGCCCCAGAATACCCAAAGGGTCAGGAAAGCTATCCAAGTAACACGAACATGCCAATCGGTCAAGAAAGACTGCACGGGTTGAATACTTTGGTGAATTGATGTTGCATCCATGCTAAAGAGTATTGTCGTTTCACTTAATTCATGGATGGGGGGATTTTATATGCGTTTCGATGACTTCATCCGGAGGTCTCAAACTTGGGCCCGCGAAACCCTTGAGCACTTGACAGACAGACAGTACTTTCATGCATCCAGGTTTCCCCGGTTTTTTTCAAAGTCACAAGAAGGGCCAATGCAAAAATTTTATCTTTTTGTGGCAGAGCTACTACTTTAACCTTCCCCTTTATCTCATGGCCGACGTCAAGCAGAAGATCCTCAAGCAAGTCGAATTCTACTTTAGTGACTCCAACTTGCCCTATGACAAGTACTTGTGGGAATTGACTGAAAAAGACAAAGGCTGTAAGTCCACCATGTGCCACAATAGCCCGCGCCCCTAACGCGTCTTTAGATGTTCCCGTTAACACGATCGCCTCTTTCAAGAAGATGCGCATGATCACCACCGATCATGATCTTGTGCGCGAAGCCATCAAGTCTTCCGAAATGCTTGAGTTGGACGAGTCTGAGGAGAAAGTGAGAAGAACTACCCCTGTTCGGGAACAGGATATCACTGGTCGCAGCATCTACGCAGTACGTCCGCAGAAGAAAAAGAAAGAGTAGTTGGTTGTTTGATCTGATCCCTTTCTACAGAAAGGATTCCCCACCGTGGATGAAGATGTGACTGACAAGGAGGAAGCAACCGAAAAAGTGTTGCTCTTGCAGGATAAGATCGACGAATTTTTCGAGCAGTATGGAAAGGTGCTTAGTATCCGCATGCGAAAGACCTACGACAGACCATCCAAGTTCAAGGTACAAAAAAGCGCGTTTTTTAAATGGGCACATTTTCTAAATCCATCTTACAGGGTAGCGTCTTTGTTGAATTTGCTGATCCTGAGACAGCTGCCAAGGTTGCTGATATGTCCCTCGAGTTTGAAGGTACTCCCTTGGTGATGAAGAAGAAGTAAGTTCCCAAAGCTCAGAAATGATCGGAAAGCTGAGTATATTTCATAGGCTTGACTATGTCAAGGAGAAGAGTGAATTGTACAAGGATTCCCCACAATCCAAGAAGCGTTTCAAGTTCAACGCTTTCAAGGCGTCTCAGGTCCCATCCAAGGGAAGACAGAGCGGCAGATTTGACAGAAAACAGCGATCCAAGCCAAAGAGAAACGAGGAGGAGAATGCCGAATCAGAATCCGTTGCTGGTCAAAAGAGAACATTGGAGGATGCCGACAAGGAATCTGAACCTGCAGAACAAAAGCAAAAGCTCGAGTAATGGATACAACTTTTTTACATCATCATTCAATCTTCACTATGTATAAAGGAACATGATTAGCTAACTTACGCAAGATCGCCTCTCTGTTTTCATCATCCATTTCACGTAATTCGAATTCATTCCTTGGATTAAAATTGCCTTGCTGCTTCCACGCCATGAGCCTATGTTTCACGTCTATCCATAGATTTTACAAAAGGTCACCAGCAACAGACGGTTCCATAAAACCCTCTTTACCGCAAATGTGTGCCTGCAAATTATGAATGTATTTTTGTATTATCATGTATTGAAAGTAGAAAAAGGTTGTCTGCTATTTACGATGAGGAGGAGCTTGCTGGAACGGTACTTAACCATCGCTGCAGGATCCTTTTAACTACCGCACCACCGCTGGGATCAAGCTTTTCCAGGAACTGGATTTTCATCCGATAGTCATTCGGCTTGATCAGCGTTGTGTTGAATCGTTCTTCCACTTGACCTCCACTCGGGAAACAAGTCATGATCAGCACCTCGCGCCCAAGATGGCTCTCCGTAATGATCTCGAATTGTGCGTTCTGAAGATGTGATTTGTCGATATCCACAGTGGTAGGTCCAAATCCGTCTTTGTACAACCGGATCGAAAAGGAGCCTTCTACTAGGGTGACGCCACAATTAGGATGTGTAAAAGCAAGCTGACCAAAATCAATGGAAAGTGTTGGAAGTGGAATTCCTGCGCTGTTGTAGAGAGACAGTGGTGGTGCTGGTGCTGGCTGGGTTTGTTGGGGTGGCTGAGGTGGTTGCTGTTGTGGTGGTTGCGCCTGGATTGGTGCCACCGGCAATGGTTTTCGTGTGGTTGTGGGAGGTGGAATAGGTGGTTGAATATTGACAAAGGTAGCTGGCGTTGGTACGGGTCCAGGCATCGATGAAAGTGGCACAGGTGTGCCAGGTCGTGGCTTTTGTGTTGTCTGCTGCTGCTGATGTTGTTGTTGTAGGAACTGGGCAGCAAAATAGCCAATATTGGAACGTGAAGCATTTTGGTTTTTGGCCGCGTCTTTTCGCAGTGGATCTGCACTGGGCGTTGCTGGAAGGGATGGTTGGTTGTTCCGTGCTGCAGCCAATTTCGCTTTTTCTGCAGCACGTTGCTTCTCTAGTTCCTGACGTTGCCTTTCTCGTTCCTGCTCTTCTTGCAGAGCACGGTCCTTGTGCCTCTGTTCTTTTCTGAGCTGTTTTTCTTCCTCTTTTGTTACTACCGGTGCGCCCTTGAGAATCTTGCCTTGTTTCCACAGTATGCCACAACCATTACAAAGTGTTCCGGAGCCAGCCGGCCCAGCTCGCCACATGGCAGTATGCTTTGTGCTGCAATAATGACATCGACGAAGTCCATCCTCTTTGACATGTGCATGCTTACTCTTTGGCAACGCTACATCGACCATCAACATGCCATTCACTTATAACGATACCCCTACCTTCTGCTTCAGTTTGCTCATTTCGAGGTCGTTTCCCTAGTTTGATAGCGTTGACAAGTTCATTACGTTTCTTTTCAGCAAGCACTGGTCCGGTTAGGATCTCTGGAATCGAATAGCATTTTTGCAGTATTTCCTAAAATTCGTTTTCAGTTCCTCGAACCTTCCTAGTAAAAGAAAAGAAAAACACACACACCTCGATGGCACGATCATTCGTATCAGGAAGCGAATGCAGAGATAAAGGTGTCCTTATTGGCTGGATTTCCATCTGGACAAGGCGTTAGAAAAACCAAAGGACGTCTACTTAGTCTCACCTTTTCCATCATCTTCTCTCTGACGATCTCTGGTTTCGTTATAATCGCAACCAAGGCCTTTAGTATTTCTCCATCCACATCCATCATACGTATATTTGCAGGCTGCCATGTTTTCTGCTCTTTCTCAGGCTGTTTGGGCGATGCAGCCGTCTTATCTTTTCCTTCTGTAGCAAACTTCCTGACCATGGCGAGACTCGATTTTTCTCCCCATCGCTCCATCTTTTCCTTTGGATCTTTAAAAAAATCATCAGCAGGTGCAGGATCTAATGGCAAAAGGAACGACGCATAAAGCTGGGCAGGGTTATTCATCGTTGGGATAGAGAGGTGGGGATAACGTACCTCAAATGGCGCTTGCATGGATACTAATTCGAGTATCACATCTTTCGGGAACAAAAAGCGTTCATTCGGAACTTCCTTGAACTCCATGACCACATCCGTAAACACTAGATTATCAGATACATCCGACGGCGCAGACGATGCGACACTTTCGTCCGCGCTTTCGCATGGTTTATCTTCAGAATCTAAACAATGCTGTGAATATCCACGTTGATTTTTGCTTTTCTTACTTGTTGCAGTTGAATTGATCCCATCCTCTTTTTTTTCTTCTTGCTCTGGTACTGTAGATGTTTGTGTCGAGGATGCACATTCAGATGATGGTGGTTCTGCTGTAGCTGTTATAGGAAGTTAGTCCTATTACAAGTCCCATGCAACTTACGTGTTTTGTTATTGTCTTTTGTGGGATTTGGAGCAGCGGTCGCACTAGCAAGAATAGTAGCCCATGATTCGACTCGCGTTGCTTCATAAAAAGTGGTTTCAGGAAATATATGCGGACCCAGTTCAAGGGTACTAGTGCCGAGATATTTCATGTTGGGCCATTTCTTTCGCGTATTATTTGTTCGTTTTGGTTGTTGAACAGTGTCATGTCGGTACTTGACAAAGATAGAATTAGACCAATTGAGACGTGATTGAAGTAGAGATAAATGAAGGACACCGCTGAAAGATGCTCATGAATAACTCTCATTGCTATATTTGGCGTGATTATTACTTTGAGGTGTTGGGTATATCCTTTGGATCGGTTTCTTGAGTATCTGTTTTTAGTTGAAAATTTCGTAACGAGGTTTCGATCCTTTTCTTTGCAGCTATGATGGCTGAATTTGACATGACGAGTAAGAAAAGGAAGAATTGCGTTCGGACACACCAATATGAGGAAGTCACAGCCGAGCGCTTTTTCTGATGTGAGAGATATGGGCACCCCTTGATGCACAACACAAATGGTCAGCACACATGCTCAAAGCGTGAGAAACAAACCAACACTTCAACCTGTGAAGCACAGCCTTTATCCATAAAGATACTTGTTGGAAGACAGACTCTAACCATCTCATATGATATTGCTTCTGTAAAGAGAAGTGAAAAGCACGCTTGACGTACATCTTTATTCACCTTTATGGAAAGCGGCTAGCACGTCATAATACGATGGAATCCTTGTCCATAACCATCGAATATAAACAGTGACATTAGTATGTATACGTCTTTACGAAGAAATGATACTTATCTCTTACAAGACAGTGGGGAAAAACGAACGGAAGCTAGTTTCAGGGAATTATCTTATTGGTCGTTTTCTAACATGATCCTCACGAATTTTGCTGCTGAATCCTGTCGTCGAGAATGGGTTAAACAAAGCATCCATAGCATGATTACAATACACTTTGATTCATCGTAGCATTTTGAAGCCGAAGGAAATCTCAGTACTCAACGGAAATCGTAGCCTGCGTGCATGATTCTTCATTCCTTGTGTCCTGAACATGCTATACGTCGCTTGTCCCAAGCACGGCAAAACAGTAGCTGACAACTTTTTTTTTTAAAAAAAAAAAAACAGAGGCGTATTCGTCTCTATTTCGTCTATTGTATTTCAGGAACAATGCATACCTGGTCCATTGTTCACAATGTCTCTATGATCACCATTTCCGGAATAGGGAAGATTAAATCTGCTCTAACTCACAAGACCGGTTCAAACTTACTTCTCGGTAAGAAGTTTAGGAACGCTGCCCGTTTGTTGTATTTACATATGAATAAAAGAAATTCGATTTAGGAGGGAAAAAAAGGGAAGAGATCGTCAAGACTGGTGGTGGGAGCGAGAGAGTGGCAAAAAAGTAAAGAAAAATAAAGACGAATTGGTGAGGATGGATGAATGAACAATAAAATGGAAAAGAGCAAAACATGCGTGTACAAATTCACTTCTTTTTCTGGGTTTTTCGTGCTGACGGCATTGGCGGCATACCCTGCGAAGTAAAGGTCACCTAAATAATCACCAACTTATATATTTGTTTGTACTACTTACATTCCGCATGGCCTGTAAATCCGCTTGTAACTCGTCTTCCTTTAACTTGAAAACCAATGATGGACGTAATTACTATGGTTAAGGATAATAATGATAATATAACAACAACAACATATAGTAATTAGTATGGGAAAAAAGGATATCAGACGTCTGTTTTCGCTTGTTCGATTTTGGCTCCGAATTATCGTGACCTCGTTTACGCAAATTGCGTTTATGCATTCGAGCTTGATTATCGAGAACATTGTCTGATACGAGATGTGTCAACAAAGTTAGTTTTCCAGCAAAAAGATAGTTACCATATATCAAGTCACAGTTATCTTTGTCTTCCTTCAATTTTCGACGTTTCTCTTCCAGTGCAGCGAATAATTTCTCACGGACACCTTGTTTCTCACTCTATATGGTCTATCAGATCCATGTTAAAAGTAAGTACCTTTTAAGTTACCAGGTATTCTTGCTTTGCTCGATCGACTTCCATCCTAAAATGATTTTCTGTGACCTGGTTCTGATAATCCCGAAAGATTCGTCCACTGTCTATCATTTGCTGACGTATTTTTTCGAGCTTGATAAGTCCTTCAGCATACCAAGGATGGGTACCTTTTAACCCGGCAAACATGAAAAGGACGATAAGTACATGATTCCTCTTGTTAAAAACGGGAAAGACATACTATTATGCACTTGCTTGATCTCTTCTTGTACTATCTTCAATTTTTCTGCGTAGATTCTGAAAAAGAAAAAGAAAGAGAACTCAGCATGCATTTCGGCAAGATGTTTATCCATTGTGCATACCTTTCTCTGTTATCCATGAAGTCGGCGTTCAATTTTTCAATACGAGTCGCCAGATCTTTTCGTCTCTTGCCTCGTCGATGGTTATCGGTTGATCCTTCGTAATAACCCACGTCGGCTAGACACAGTTGAGGTTACCGGAGTGTGTGTGTGTGATTTTTTGTGTAGGGGAGGTCATTTTTCCTTTCGGTCGTTCTTCTCACCTTCGAACCAGTTTTCCGACTCATCGACTTCATTCATGTAAACCGTTGTGTTATTCATATGGTGAACGTGGTGTTGATACTGTGTTCTTTGTACACTGAATATATTGCCGTTTCCTGAGGTACCTGGAGTACTTGTGATACTGGAGGTACTTGCAGTATAGGCGTAACTACCTTCTTCACGCAGAGACTGTTGTCCATAGGAAGTAGTCAGTCTACCTTGAAAAGAAGAGGAGGAAGAAGAAGACGGGTTTACAAAGTGGTCTTCATCCTGTTCGTCATATTGAGGGTAGTAGGCATGACGGTCCGCTGGTTGTTTGTGATGAAGCTGTCTTTGCAAGACTGGCTTTGATGCAGGAGCATTAAGGTCAGCAGTGTTTGCTCGTGCGGGAGTAGTAGCAAACATGAATGGTTTGTTGGTTTCCAACATGGAGGCAAGTGGCATGCTACAAAAAGGACGGAAGTTCTTTCCTCAAGAAAAAGTCGAGAAGAACGAAGGAAGGATAAAGAAGTAACGCTTATACAAAAAGGGGGGAAGAAGTACACAGTACCCAACGTTCAAAAAGTCAAAGCAATAAGATAAAGAAAAAGAGAAAGAGACAGGTCCACACAGAAAGAGAAAAAAAAAAGAGAGAGAGAGGGGAGAAAAAAAAAGAAACTGAGGGGGAAGAAGGATAATCGAATATGGGTTCATAAGCCACACATACTCTCGTTTCTCTCGTCTCTCTTCGTCTCTGTCTCTGCGTCTCTCTCTCTCTCTCTCTCTCTCTCTCTCTCTTAGTCTGTCGTTTTCCCTTATCTTATTTATGTTATTTTTTATACTATATTTATCGAACAAACCTATAGAGTAACTTGATTAGAAAAGACGCATTTGAACGACTAATTCTTACGTGGCATCGATCTGCTTAATTTGTGGTAATGCCAACCGAACTTTGTTACGATACGTAGCTCGGTTATTCGTCTGCATCGGATTTCCTTCCAGATAAACTGTAGTTAAGGTTTCCGTATTGCCCAATTCACGCGTCAGTTCTTCGAAACATTCGTTGTCAAACTGGTTGTTATTTGCCTAAAGAGAACTCCGAGTTCAAGCCCTCCTGTCATTATTTAGATACACACTCTCTCTTACCCAAAATTCTTCCAGTCGTTTCAAGTGCGACAAGTTTTCAATATGTGTCAGACGGTTGTTGGCCACATCCAAAGTGGTTAACTTGGCCTTTTCATTCATGTCAATAACTACATAGTCTTCTTTACAATCACTTACATTATTCTCCAAACCCTCTAGCTTTTCAATAGCATTATGACTCAAGTACAATTCTTCCAAATTGTGAAGTTCCTCGAGACCCTCCAATTTTGTAAGACGGTTGCTCTGAATACTTAATAGTCGCAAATTACGAAGAGGACTCAAGTTCTTTTCCAACTATTTAGCCCTGTTGTACCCTTCTTTGTTCCATTTTTACCTCGAGTTTTGAGATCTTATTCTTTCCAAGCCAAAGTTGTTGTAATTGTGGTAGTGAATCAAGGTTCTCAATCACCTGGCCTTTTTGTTAGAATAAGGTACATGTCCTTGGCACTAGTTTTAACCCACGCGAATCCGATTAGCTCCGAGTTCCAGATTGGTGACGTTAACTAAAGCATCAAGGTTCTCAATTGTTGAAATCTTGTTGCTCACGAGGAAAAGATCTTTCAATTGGACCAGTTGATCGAGATTCTTGATATGCTTGATCTTATTAAACGAAAGATCCAGGTACCTGAAGTTTACCTATTAAGAAGACCTAGAAACACATCAAATACGCTTACACCAATTGCTTCAGCTGTTCCAGTCCACGAATATGCGAGATCTTGTTGTCGTACAGATCTAATTCCGTTAATGCTTCAAGTGACTCGAAGCCTTTGATATCGATAATAAGATTCTGTCGGAAACAAATGCGCTGGTAAAAAAAAAAAAAAAAAAAAAGAAAAAAGAAAAAGAAAAAAAGAAAGGGGAGAAAAGATAAATTATACGTCAGATTATCAATTATTTGCTATTATACCTGGACGCCCTTGAATCGCTCTAGCCTGAGTTTTGGAACATTCGAAACACGCATATGGACAAGGTCAATTTCCTTCCAAAAATAACAAAAAATTTCAGCATCGTCTCCCTCTTTCCTTCCTTTTTACTGCGGATAAACTTACATCGGTGTCATCCGGGTAATCGTCCAGCATTCCTGTTCTCAGAGTGGTAAGATAATTTTCGTGGCTGCCTATGTCTACCTTCTTCTACATCCCCAACCGGTTCCTCGAGATCGGATTCTTCTACATCACTAGCACCTTCCTGCACAACAGTAGCGGTCTTATGTTCTTTAGGAACATCGCTTTGTTGGGGTTGTGTTGTACTATGATTTTCGACTGCTTCGTCTCCCATGGTGAACTGCAGAAGAAGTGACTTTTCCACGACGTCTTTTTGCAGTAATCGCTGACTTTCAATATGATGACGTTTGCTATCGTCTTTTCGTTTTTAGGTGAGGAAGAGTTCATGCAAAATTTTCTTCGAGAATACACTCTTCAAATGATCTAGTTTTGCAACTCCCTTCTTCCGTGATATCCTACATAAACTTGAAATTTGATATTATTTGTTCTACAAAGCGATACGGCACCTCGGGACAGTTGGTACCACATAGAACATTTGTCTAGCCGGTTAACTGTTCATGTGCGTTTCTAACCAACGTTACACATGTGTTTGTCAATGTGATAGCGGTCCGAATGGCACTTTAAAAAAAGATCAGGCTATAAAATGTCTTTTCGATGTGGTCTACCTTCGGGAAAGTGATTATCTGTAATCTCAGGCATTTATGACTCCATACGCAGTTGACCAAGCTTCCCTCCTCCAAATGGTTGGTATATCTTCTAATTTTGTATTCAATTGGTTCAGTTATACAAGCTTCACTGCAAACTGTTCGAACGCTCTTGTTGCCGACGCTGCATTTAACAACCATTTTGTAGTGTTCTTCATGCAGTTCTCGGATGCACAAAGCTGCTGCGCTATGGGGGAATAGACCAAAGTCACACCAGAAATAGTCGTTTCTAAAGTAGTCTCACCATATGGCTACACAAAAGTGTCAAAGACCATCAAGCTTTAAAAGCAAACCCCGGTAACGCATACAAGCGGTAGAGATACCAGGTAAAGTATGCGATTAGTTATTATTTTTACAGCTACCCGAAATTATAGCAGCGGGAGTAGCGATACTTGTTACTATTACTATGTGTTATAAGGTGCCAGTTTCTTCAGTTTCATACCCAAATCCTGGAAAACTGGGATCTTTTCTTTTCTTTTTTTGTTTTGTTTCGCTATTCCTAATGTATTGCTTTTCCAGACTACCAGGCTGGCTTCCTAAAGAACGTCCTTCAATGTACGCTCCACTTCTTCCCAATCATCCGTCTGAACTCTCTGGATAGGTCGTTGGAAGTGTTCCTCGATAGATCTCATATGATCCCAGCTTCTTCTATCGTGGACAAAGTTGATGCTCACACCAGTACGACCAAACCGTCCGGTACGGCCAATTCTGTGCAAGTAGACTTCCGGATCGGGATCACCTTGAGAATTCAGAGGCATATCGTAATTGATAATAAGGGTCACTTGGAGGATATCGATACCACGGGCAAGCACGTTGGTTGTAATCAGGACCTTAAATTCACCTCTTCGGAAATCGTCCATCAGCTTGTCGCGTTCTTCCGATGGCATACCACCATGAAGCGAAACAACAGCGTGTCCCTGATCCGTCATGCGCCTGGCAATCTCATCCGCTGTATCACGTCGCTATTGAAAAAATTGTTATATCATTATCTGAAAGCATAAACTTACCTTGCAGAAGATAATACTTTGACTGACAGTTAAAAGATCGTAAAGGTTCGTCAATACTTCGTATTTGTGCTGTTCGCTAGCGCAGTCCATGTAGTATTGCTTTATACCATCCAGACTGAGTTGTTCACGACGCAGTGTAATCGCATTAGCGTCCGGCGCAAATCGAATTGCGAATTTCTGTACATGCTCTGGGTATGTGGCCGAGAATAGCAATATCTGGAATATATTGGCCCTGATCATACTGGAGAACCATTTAGTAAGAAATATGTATTCAATAGCTTACGTTTTGATGCGGATACTTTGATCACCCAATCCATCCTGATCCAACATGTTATCGGCTTCATCAAGAACAAAAATCTTGATTGTCTCGGTCTCCAATGTGCGACGACGGATGACATCCATAACAGATCCAGGTGTACCAACGATCACCTGTTCATTAATACGAGAGCGCTTAATCGAGGCATCTTTCACCACAAGAGCGGTAGTGATCGACGTGAATCTCGACATCCATTCAATCACATTCATGATCTGACGCGCCAATTCACGGGAGGGTGCTAAACAAATCGCCTACTCGGATGTTATACACACATGAAATTCATGGACTGCATACCTGTGGTTTTTGAAGGGTTTGATCCACTCTACTCAGCATAGCCAAGACAAACGCTGCCGTCTTGCCTAAAGTGAAAGTCTATGAGATAAACATTTCTACGGAAAAACGAACTCTACCTGTTCCACTCTGCGACTGCGCAATCATGTTTTTAGGTCTATGTAAAACAAAACTCAGCATCCATCCATAATTATCTCCTATTTCTCTTACGGATCAGCCAGCATGAGTGGCAAAGCTCGTTCCTGAATTTTCGACGGCTTAGAATACCCCATATTGTATAACCCCTTCAGTAGTTCCTCTTTCCTGTTCCAAAACACCTTATTAATTCACTTATTTAAAACAATAATAACTTACAATCCTAATTCTTCGAAAGTCTTAACAGAATACAAAGGAGAGTCACGTTCATCGGTATCAGCCAGTCTGACTTGCACAGTATGATCAGCGGAAAATAAATCATTATCTAACAAATGGTTAGCTTATATATTCATGTGAGATAGATACGGACTTTGAGGTAATCCTAGATCGGAGAGACTGACAGGAATATCTCCTTGAGGAACTATAATATAGGATAAATTGTGAGCAGCGTTGAAACTCGGCTGTTTTTTTTATCAACATACACTGATTTGCGGGTGCTAGTTTGCAAAGAAAAGTGGATTCAGTATGAATCATGTATGCGTGTCATCGGATCTACCTTTGCCAGCAGTAAGATCACCCAATCTCACAGTAATACTATCCATGTTTTCTGCAGACATGATCAGGTTAGTGTGAATAATAAAGCTAAACAATTCGTCTCGGATCAATCGCGCATTTGCAACCCGAAATCCGCTACCCACCATATGACATGTTTGAGAATAACAGAAAACGACCGTAACTGTGACTTTCAGCGTGGTTTCTTTGTTCAGGCAAACGAGTCCCACAGAGACTGATATGTGTGTGACAGCTCGAATGTCATTTCTTCCACGTCGACTTCCTAAATGCCATGGATGAATCACGTTACATTCTATCAAATTTACTTTATCAGACGTTATCACATATATGCACATACGCAAATCGATACTACGGACTTCTCTGCTGACAACAGGACTTCTTGTTGTAACTGGCGGTGCGTATAAAAGTTTCATAGCGCTTCCATGCTTGAAAGTTAAATATTTGGATGACGGAAACCTACCGAAGAAAAAAAAAAAATGCAAAACGCAGAATAATCCCAAGTTTTCGAGGAACTGCGAAGCTCGATCACTTTCCTTTTTTGGAAGGTCCGCAGCGGGGTAGTATGATGAATTGGGATACGGACATCCTCTTCTTCCCATCATGAGCAGTTTGCGTTGGTCCACAAGAAGGCATGACTCCTTGTAACACTCTGTGTAATATGTAAAATTTCTTACCATAGAAAAGAGAACTTATCTCGTCTTGATATTATCTTGCCATCTCTGCGTCGTGATCAATCTGGCTTCTTCCTTCCTTGTGCTTATGCAAGTCCTCATTTACGTCCCGCACTTTTAATACCGTAATTTGATGCTTATGACACTATGAAGATGAAAAATGCATAAAAGGTGATTCTGATGCATTGTAGCAATAAAGAAGTGTGCGATAGTTAACGCTGATGTGAAATAATCGTCTCAAACTTGTATGAAAAAAGTTTGAAGTCTGTCAATTTTATAAAAAATTATCTACAGAATACATGTCCCTCACAAACGTGTAGTTCATGTTTCCAATGTTATTACACATCCCAAAGTACGCAAGTCCGTAAACAGCAAATGGGAAGCGTGTCTAGCAATGGTTGTCCTCTTTGATCGAATCCAGACCGCCCTTCATATAAAGCAGGAACGGATACAAAAGACTGAGATGAGCAGGCAGTCAAATACATTGTAATTGCGGCAGCGAGTCGAGCGCTTGTTGGGCGATCCATCTGTGACAGGTACCACGAAAATGGTCGGACATCAACTAAGTGACCCAAGAGGTGCGGCACAAATATCCATTCCCATGGGAATATATGTTAACGGTAAGTTGTTCATAAACACTTATTCAAATGTGACTCACGCAAGTGTCATATAATTGGAAAGACTAAAAACGTACAAATGGGGGGAACTAGCACTCTCAAAGAGAACGGAGACAAAAAAAATTTCATGTAGCTGATGTTGGCTAGGCAACTTATCACTGATAAATGCAGGCTATCCCTTTTCTTAGAGCGGGGTTGTTTTTCTTGAAAGAACTTGGCATGCTCTGGTTTCATTCGGATGGAAACTGGGGCAACCATCCACAGTTAGCGAAACAAATGGTTTCACCATGATTAATGAAAACATATAATTTGATTGGTGCACATCAATACCATGTGGCCATAATGAGACAAGGCGGAAGAAGATGATCATTTTTTTGATGCATATTCTTTTAGGAGAATTTTTCATGTCATCGAAAATAAAAATGGGCAAAAATAGCGACAATTTAAAGTGCGTGCATGATAGGATTGAGCCGTTTTTGTTAGGCACAAAGGGTATCCTCGTGCTGATACATTTGCTTTGATTCGCTGAGAATGACCCTGACTTTCGATTTTCAAATGGTATGTTTGAAAGTCAGCTGCTTTGGCGTACGCAGCAATGACGAAGATAAAAAGCATCCGCCAAAAAAAAAAAAGTTAGCGTATTTAAAGCAACCGAGGGTTCACCTTAACTGTTTTCCTGTTATATCATGTCATTACCTATTGCGTTTGCAGAAACTGTCACACACAACGATGGCAATGAACACATCATGATGTTACATGATCATACGGAATTCCCTCCTCTCCCCACAACGCTACATGACGGATGGCAATGGATATCTCGGAAAGAAACGATAGAGAAGCCGATAGTTATGTCAACGACTTCAGACAATTGGGAATATATGGCGTATGAAACAGCGAAACCATTATATGCAGATGTTGCTGAGCAAGCAGCGCATCTACCGACCGCTATTCGACAGAAAGCAAGCACAAGTAAGACGGGCATGCCTCGCCGACATCGGCGAATACAGCTGTATGAACCACAAAATGACGACGATCTGGGCGAAGAAATGAGAACTATCTACAAATCTGGACGAGTACGACGTAGACAAATGGGAGCCAGAAGTTTCCATCGCAGGGCGTCGTTGATCAATCGAGTTTTTTTTTGGTGCACAGAAGAAGCCCTGCTTTCATTCGATTCCCTGACAGATGATACACAAATGGATCGCAAGATATCAAAGCAATGTGATTCGCTCAGTCTTCGCTACTTTAAGAAGTACTGTAGCACCATGCCAGAACCTAACATACCAAAACAGACTTATCGCTATTCACTGACAGGTGAAGAAGAATTAGAAAGGACGCCACGGAACAAACTTCCCAGCGCACTTCAATGCGAGCTGCTTTAGAAAGAAGGAAGGAAAAAGGAAGGGTTGCCTTTGTCTCGGATTTTTATTTATCCTCACTCCTTCTCTGCTTATCCTTACATGATGTCATGGGATGATTTGAATTGTGATCTTGCAATCCATTGGTTCTGGAAAGTTCACGAAATTTCCCGTGAGGATCACCCCTTCCTTAGTCAACGAATAAAAATCGACCACATCCCAAACCACATATCTTTACTGAGACTTTCGTTTGAACAAACCATCAAAGAGAGTAACTTGTATCCATAATATGCTAGAAAAGAGAAGAAAGAAAGTATGCCGCAGCAAAAAGCCAAAGTTGTGCACCAAAGTGATTCTGGACCTGCCTAAGCGGAAAAAACTGATTTGAAAATCCGCTTACTCCGACCGACAGAACATATAAGAACCCAATTCTTTTCATGTTTCTCTTCTTTACTCTTCTCTTTTTCAATTTTTATTCTTAAAGACGACCATGCAGATCTTTGTCAAGACACTCACCGGCAAAACAATTACCTTGGAAGTTGAATCTTCTGATTCCATTGACAATGTCAAGCAGAAGATCCAGGACAAGGAAGGCATTCCTCCTGATCAGCAGCGTCTCATCTTCGCCGGCAAGCAGTTAGAGGATGGCCGTACCCTTTCCGACTATAACATTCAGAAGGAATCTACCCTTCATCTGGTTCTCCGCCTTCGTGGTGGTATGCAAATCTTTGTCAAGACCCTCACTGGAAAAACCATTACTCTGGAAGTTGAGTCGTCTGACTCGATTGACAACGTCAAGCAGAAAATCCAAGATAAGGAAGGCATTCCTCCAGACCAGCAGCGTCTGATCTTTGCCGGCAAGCAGCTGGAAGACGGTCGTACCTTGTCTGACTACAACATTCAAAAGGAGTCTACTCTCCACCTTGTCCTCCGTCTCCGCGGTGGTATGCAAATCTTCGTCAAAACTCTTACCGGAAAAACAATCACACTTGAAGTCGAGTCGTCTGACTCTATTGATAATGTCAAGCAAAAGATTCAAGATAAGGAAGGCATTCCCCCAGACCAGCAGCGTTTGATTTTCGCCGGCAAGCAGCTGGAAGACGGCCGCACGCTCTCTGACTACAACATTCAAAAGGAGTCCACCCTCCATCTTGTCCTCCGTCTCCGCGGTGGTATGCAAATCTTCGTTAAAACTCTTACTGGAAAAACCATTACATTGGAGGTCGAGTCGTCCGACTCTATCGATAACGTCAAGCAAAAGATTCAAGATAAGGAAGGTATCCCCCCAGACCAGCAGCGCCTGATTTTCGCCGGCAAGCAGCTGGAAGATGGTCGAACTCTCTCTGACTACAACATCCAAAAGGAGTCCACACTCCATCTCGTTCTCCGTCTCCGTGGAGGCTTTTAAGATAAGAATCGTTTAGGAAGTTAAAAAAGATTACATACGTGCAATAAAGATTAGGGTGTCCTAGTGGACACACGAAAAAAAAAAAAGGAAATGCAGGAGTCCTTTGTCATTCACGTGCCGCAGCACCTGAAGTTGCAGAACAGCATTGATTGGTCATGCGTCGGAGTTTGTGGGTGAACCGGTTTGAGAGTGTCAAATCATTGTTTCCCAAAAATACCTGTCGCATTTTTCAAATTTTATCAGCAAGAGATCTTATTCCTGCCATTGTAATCCCTCATGATTTCTCTTTCACTACAAGGAAATGTTGTCGATGAGAATGGTAGACCTGAGTCCATGGACTACATATAGGTCGACCCATGAACTCAAGTCTGATGCCAATATCAAGGAAATAAATAAAAGTGTTGAGAACTTAAAAGACAATGAAATGGGAACAGAGGACGGGTACCCGTTCGTGAGCATAAGCTACGGTTTCTCATTCTTTACATATGTACAGTTTAGTGAATGCGATGGGTAAAGGCATAGGGTAACGACTGGCTCAAGCATCAATGCGATGAATAAGCCTTTGAGCACTAAATTTCCTCCCGATAGAGATACTATGTTTTCCGGCGATAGACCTGAAAAACAGTATGTCAAAATCACCATCTCCCAAAAATAGATGTGCGGCTTTATAAATAAGTTGCACAAGAAGGCCAGGTCTGAGACCAGAGACCTCGGATCACCATTTCAGAAATGGGATTTCCTCGGTGATTGTATGTAGTAGTAGTTTTTAGTATCTTTCATTGAATCAGCTACCGATGATGCCGTCTTTGAAAATCAGCTAAATGAGAATGGAAAGACCACGTTTTTCCCCCCTTCTCTCTCCGGCATGTGCAGGGTTAACCAAACCCGAACCGAATAGGCGAGTTCTTCCGATGAGTGGGTAATACAAGAGCGGATGGCGTGTTCTTTACTTAAACAATGCTATCTGGCTCCCAAACGACGATTTATCCCGTGCTCCCATTTAACTCATTGTAATTGGCTTATCAAGCATTTTAATCTGTTTACACGGTTAAAGTGATATATGTGTAGCTGGTCACCAAGATTTCCCTAACACCCACGAAATAACCCTGACGACGACGGTCCATGGTCTGATGGTAACTGAAAAAAAAAGGACACAATGAGTCTGTTTATGGAAGTTGTTTACTTTCATTCTTTTGGGTTATGTGCAAAATGCCTATACGCACACACTCTCCTTTTTTCTTCACTGATGTGGGTTCAGTAGTCAGTTTGGTTATGAAATGAAAGAAGATAAAGTTCTTTTAGTTGTTCATCACGTGGCTTGCCTGAAGAGCCACTTCCCAACATTGAAGCTCATGCCAAATAGTTTAAAACTGACACAGAGTGGTACGAAAAATCCTTTATTACAGTTTCACAATTGCGGGGGGAAGTTAGTAAGGAGGTTCATCTCTATGCCGTTTGACCTGTCTTTGTCGGAAAACATCAAATTCCGGCGGCCGATTGGGGCCCATTCCTAAAAAGTGGATCCGTTAAAAACAAAAGAACGGTCTCTGTCTCTTCTTGACACTCTACCTTTGTGAGATTGGTAATCATCATCGTAATCATCCCGTTGTCGACGCTTCATGCCTTGTTTACCACCACGCATGGGCATACCACCCTATAGTAGGAGAATGGTTAATCATTTGTCTCTCAAAAAATGATCATTGATGGCTTACCCTTGACTTGAATCCACCGCCTCGACCCCGTCCCGAAGGTCCTCCATAACCACCACGCATGGGTGCCATCTCTCTTCCAGGAGGTGTGTGCATCGGTGGCACATTCTTCGGTGGCTGTGACATAGGTCCCCGTCCTGGTGCAGCTAGGGGTGGTGGCGCGCCTTGGGGAAGAGGAATGATAATATTACGGAGTAGATCGACAAGTTCTGCTGCTTGAATAATAGGGCCGTTGAATTGCTGCGCCGATGGCAGGTTGGATACAAAAAATGCTACGGGTTCGGGAAGTGCTTGGGTTGCCGGAGCTGGGGCCTGCTGTTTCCAAGCCATGGGCGCTGGAGGCGCAGCAGCTGCCGCAGGTGCGGCGATATCAGGTGGAGCAACAGCTTCTGTTGCTGACGCAGCAGGAGCCGTAGCACTAGCGGGACGGCGCACAGATTCTGCAGGTGGTTTATAGATCTGCCATTGATTTAAATCAGGTCGCGGATATCTTTCAGGATGAACAGGTTCCAAAAGAGGTCGCTTGCCGTGTGTATCTTTGCGAGCACGTTCTTTTGCCTTGATAAAAGCAACTTCGGGTGTTCCGGAAACAACGGGTGCTTCCGAAACCTTATGCTTGCGAGCTAAAACATAACTTGTCAGAGAAACGATTGGTCCACATCTACCCATTTTTTTTTCTTTACCTTGGCCACCTAGTTCTAAATCACTAATCGAATGAATATCCAAATAGCTGTAACGGTCGAGTAAGGACTCCAGCGGTGTTTCTAAAGACCTTGATAAGCAATGGGATCGTTAAGAAAAAAATGAGAAACCTACTTCCTGGGATGGCTTCATTCCTTCTTTTTTCCACATTCTGTACACTAGCAAGATCGCCATATTTGTTTTCATATTCTAAAAACTTCGCCCAGACAGACTCGGACTTTTCCACCGGCATAGTGGCCAGGGTTCTTTCGAATAACGCACGTGTATCTATCGTCCAGCGTAAGCTACAATCAAACTGGGAGAAAAAAAAAGGAAGAAAGCTTACTGTTGTCATCATTCATTTGAATCAAAAAGTCCAAGTATTCACAGATATAATCCGGATCATCTGGGAAGAGCTTAATGCCCAGACCAAAGATCTTGCCCGCAATGGTCGGGTTTTTGCTATTGTGATATTCCATCAATGCTATTTTTTTTTTTTTACAAAATAACATTAGCCTCCTTTTTCATCGGTAGTAGCGGATGCAGCTTACCAGATGCAACAAAGACGTGATAGGTTCGATTGTTCGCCCTGCGGGCTTTTGAAAATATTTCGCGTGCAATTTTAATACCCTACAACCATGTCAGCAATCGAGCAATCGTTGAATAAGACAACACACTACCTCTGTACGTCTTGCAAATTGCATGTAGTTAATCCACACTAAAGAGCAACTTCTACAAATCACATCCACCTGTTCCTTGCTTTGTTTCTCGATCTCATCCTGTTCTTTCTTAACTTGTCTTTCGCGCTGTCGTAGTTGTTCTCGGAATTCACCATCAATATCATCTGTCAATTTCAGAGTTGCCTTTTCCTCATCTGCTTCTTGTTGTAACTTGTCAATTTCCTTTTGTGCACTCGATTTAATCTTTTCCACGTCCAGATCCAATCGCTCAAGCAACGATTCAAATGCCTTGCGAGCTTCCGCTAATTGTCTTTGCGATTCACAGAGCTCTGCATAGGTAAAATGGAGTAAGAGACTATTGGAAAGAAGTAGAGTGAGATAGCGTGAAAACAAAACAATCGACTTCTCTTTTTACCTGGCAGGAAGCACCTCTGTTCCTTGCTTCAGTACGTCCATTGCTTTTTCGTTTTTTCCTTGCTCGAGGTAGTAGTTTGCAAAATCATACCACATCTCAGGATAGAACCTTAGCACAAGGAAAGCTTGCTGGTACGCGTAAATAACGCGTTCGCTAACGAGAGACTCTTCATCCAGCTGGAGTGGGTTGCTCTTTTCCCATCGAATATACTGTTTCCATAGATCCAACTGCAAAGGTTTCGTTAGAAAACGAAGAATCATCTTTCGTTTCTTACTTGCTGTAACTCTTTATCGGTCCATTGTGGCGGTTTTGGGACTGCAGAACGGTTCAAATTATCGGTAAATCGTCTCATTTCCGGCAAAGCAGTGCGTGCTGTCATGTATGCCGAAGATTTCTCGCCTAAAAATTTTTTGGCCTGGAAAGTGTTACACCACGCTCCATGGAAGCGTTTAAAAAAACTTACTGTCAATCCATTCAGATTATGTTCCCAGCGATCGTATTCTTTCCATAGATGTTCGACATTGTTCAATGGGATGGTAACGGCCTTTTGGTAAGCACGTCGCATGCTGTCCATCTTGCGTTGCTCTTCCCATGTGTTGGTGGTCTAATTCACATGTCAAGCATGTTTCCTTTTTTTTCCCTTATCTTTCGCTTTTTTACCTCTGCTGACTTGAGGAAGAAAATGTAATCGGCCCAGATAGAGCCAGCTTCCTTGTCGATACCGACATTTTCAAGAACAAACTCATACGCTCTTTCAATCACAGTTCGTGCTTCTGAGGTGGCCGCGGAACCATTTTCTCCCCGATTGATGCGACGAATATAACCAAGATAAAATTTCCATAGATCCACAGACAGCACAGTTTTTAAGCATCGTGTAAAAAGAGCCTCGACCTCATTGAAATTAGAGTATTTGAGTTCCAAATCCAGGTAAGCAAGCCAATGTCTTGGCTACAGAAGAAGCAGGGTGAGCGTTCGGAAAGGCTATCCTTCTTTCTTTCATTCATTCCCTCTTTCTCTCCCTCTCACATCTATCCTCCATTCCTTTTTCGTGTATGTCTACGTGCCAGTTTCTGCGTCTCATGTATGGATAGTACCTGGCGTACAAGGACGAGTATTCTCCTCCAGAACACGTCCTACCACATTGACATGCCCACCCAAACAGTGGCTAGAAGAAAACAAGAAATCCAGTGAGGTAAGGGAAGGTAAGAAAAAGAAACGGGAAAGAAGTTGTAGCGGACACGTTAGGGATGGCAACACATCGCAAACGTATTCAAACGTCTTGGGAGGAGGACACGCCAAAACAATACCGTCATTTCATCCCAAAGAAAAGGAAGAAACCTACCGGGGAAAAAGAAAACAGAAGAGAAATAGAAGAAATAAGAAAGAAAAGAAAAAGGGGAAAAAAAATATAACACAGATACATAATATACCGGCACCTGCAGACCGCTCACGTTGTTCTTGCGAGATGCTTTTATTGTGGTGTCTGCAATGAACACTTGTTCTCGCAATGGAAATCCCATCCATCCATGAGAAAAATAAAAAAAATAAAAAGGGAAGAGCACCAAGGGTAAATCAAAAATGAGAAGAAGAAGAAGGGAAAAAGGAGAAAGGTAACTTGCTCCGCGACACACACAAACCTGGTCAAAGGAAATGATCCATGCCATTTTCCAGTAATCATAAGAAGATAATAAATGTCTGGAGGAGAAATATCGTGCACGAGATGCTAGCAGACACGGACGAGCAGAGGTAGAGGAATAGACAGAGAAGAGAAATAAGTTCATTAGACTTACCGAAGTGGGAAACACTTTTAAAAAGCGTTCATACTCTTCACGAATGGCGGGAAGATCGCCTGTCTGTTGAACCTCAGCGAGCAAACTTTGCCATGCATCCACATCGTACTGAAACTCTTTGACCCGCTGTTCCAATTTTTTTCTTTTAACACTAGCTTTGCTTTCAGGCTCGGTTTTGGCAACGCTAATCTCTGTTTTGGCTTGCAATGCACCAGGCGGGATTTGCCAAGAAGCCGGTGCATTCATAAAAGGCGCGTTTTGTGAGCCATTTTCATTAGCTGGCGAAAGATCAACGTCATTTTGTTCTGACATATCAGTAGTAGTAGTAGTAGTAGTAGTAGGTTGAACAGGATCCAAAACAGACACCTCTGCAGGCGTCTCAGTTCCTTCCATTATTTGCGCAGAAATACTTTCCATAGGCTGAACAGCGTCTTCCTCTGGAGCCACGGCTGGCGCTTCGGTAGACTGTGACGTTTCTACAGGCGTATCTAGCGCTTCTGTAGCTACTGCAGGCATTTCCACAGGTGCAATGGAAGTGTCCGCAGGCTGATCTGGCGTTTCCACAGAAGGAACTGATTCATCTTGCGAAAATGGAACTTCCGCAGACAATGCTGGCATATCAAAAGATGTTTTGTCTGTTGTTGCTAATGCTGCTGAATCCTGTACCATATCTTCATCTTCAACTAGATCCGCTTGAGGAGGTGTGTCGTATTCATCTGCCGAAAACTCTTGTTGGTTTCCGTCAGCTTGTGCTATTTGAGGCTCAACTTCAGGTATCGTAGTCGATTGTGGATCATATTCCTCGATCGGATTTTCAGAGGTATTTTGTTGCATCTGTGCCTCTTCCATGACGGTATCCTTTTCGTCTGTGGAATGGCTGGGATTGTACATGGTAGTTGCCGGTGTGCCCGCGTCCATGGTCCAATCGCTTTGAAAAAAAAACAATACGCTGTTGACGTCAAGGTTTCGTGACTGTGAAATCGAGACACACAGGTCAAGCGCATGAATTTCCCCCAAGAAAAGAAAAGATAGCCTCCCTGGCATCGAGAGAAATTCTACTACCATGATGGTTAAAAAAGAAGAGCTTCTGAAGCATTTGAAGAATTAACTATCTTGCGGACTGTGTTTCATAGGTATCGGATCTACTTTTCGAATGATAATGACGACACGAGAAGGACAAATAACTTAGACAAACCGTCCTCGTCTATAGTTGTAACAGATGCATCACTTAAATAGACCATGACAAAAATTCATTCCATCGGTTAACCACGGATGCTTTTCTTTATGCTGCTGGGGTCAAAAGTTTATTATCATCCACTCATCCATGATGACTTTACAGTGTTCGTCAAGATCTACACAGATTTGTTTAATGGGTTCCGTCTTGGCAAATCTCCATGTTGATAGAAGGATGCAATGCTAGTTCAAACAAAAAGTAAAAGGGGGGAATCACCAATTCATGAGGGAGTGGGCCTCTGCCATACGCTGACCCTTCCTCGCTTATCGGTTGTCACAATAACATCTTCACGGAAATAGACGCCCGTGCAAGGATCCGCATGGATAGTTTGGACCATTGTGGGCGGTAGGAATGGGACCTCGTTTTTTGCAGGTGCAAGGTGCACCGTAGGTGACCTGTCGTGGATTGCACTAAGGATATTTGGCACCGGGCCATTTGTAGATGAAACAGAAGCGCCGCGATGACGAGAAGACGATTTCTATAAAAGACTAAGGAAAACAGACACATTTTTAAGGTTGGCTTACTGTCTTTGGTCGATGGAGCGCATTGACGGAGAAGTCCCAAAGAATCAACTTTGCATCTTCTCCCACGCTGGCAAATCGATATAATTTTTCGTCACATCGCCAAGGATCAAAGGCCACACTCGTAACCTATTCATCATAAGTGTCTATAGGTAGTATCTGCTAACTTACCCAAGAGCTATGGCCTTGGCATCTGGCTATGATGCGTTGTTCTCGAAAAGCCCATATTGTTACTAAATCATCCTGACCACCTACAAGGACATAATGGCCATCTGGACTCCATGCAACGCAGGTCAGGCCCCCGTAATAGCCTTGATAGACATCATATAACCTAGGAGCAACATTACATTTGTACTGCCGGCAAAATGATAAAGCTTACTGTTCATGTACAAAATTAATTATGCGTAGTGCACCGTCAAGGCCAACTACAGCAACATGCTGGCAATCAGGTGAAAAAGCAAAAGCTGACACATATATATATATACACGTAATGTTTGTTATCAACAAGGCACTGTTGGAAAGTTGCACTCAAACCTGTTATGGATTTGTCTGATATCTGCCAGTGTGACACAGGGTTGCATTTGGATTTCGGGGGCGGCTTTGTGACGCGAAAGGTGGGACCTTTCAGGCCATAGCCATCACTTACACTTCCATTTTCGCCAACATTGTCATCAGGATGAAACACATCGTCCTCCTTTTCCTTGTCAAATATCATGATAGATCCATCCTTGAATGAGGCCATGAACAAATTCTCGGAACCCTGTAGCCATTTGATCATCGTCACTGCGGACGAATTCATCACGTTCTAATAGTAAAGACAAATCCGATCAACCTACTACATTCTTGTTTCTTTTCTGAAAAAGGTTTCAAAGTCGCTTACTCCTTTATTTATTCGGCCATACTTGTTGCAAAGAGGATCGAACCAGATAATATCACCTGAAGTGAATCCAATAATGATGTCCAGGTGATCGGCTCCTCGTGTTAAGAGATTGACATCATGGGTGGTGGGAGCTGCTTTAGAGAACACAACCCGGGAAAGCGGCTCCTGCAAATATTTCCCTTTTTCGTTAAGTAACACGACAATAACTTTGTGTATGTGCCTTCTCACCTTGGGATGACAAGCCACATCCATCCATACGAAGTTGTATCCACAATTGTAGAACAAATTGGTATCTTCGCTTGTCCTTGCAACCAAGATCTTGGCCAGGTTGTCATTGGTTACGATCCGTTGTACAAAGCTCGACGATGTTTTGGTGATATTTGTTTTTGGTTTTCGTGGACTTCTTCCCAATGTATGGTTGCGTGTAAGGAAAGAAAGGGTGGAGGAAGATAAAGGCGATGGCGAGGTATTACTCTCGAGAGAAGAGCCAAGGATTGGCATCGAAGATGAGGAAGATGTGGTCAGATCCTCGGGAATCAATGAGGGTTTTCTTTCACGTAGGTGTCCGGAGGAACCACTCGAAAGCGATGGTGAACGAAATGGCTCTTCATCCGAGTCGGGGTTATTCGAAGCAAAGAGACGACGAAAGCTACGCGCACCAGGCTGTGGCTCGTATCGTTGCAAATGATTCGTTGTAGTTTCCCTGTATTTAATGGATACAAGACTGGCTCTTGTACCAACAGCAAAATGAGGGGCAATGGATCGAAAAAATATCTGATGTGCCATACGATAGACGCCCTCAGGTGTGTTCAGCTGCTTGCACTCATGGTCCGGTGTGGATGGTGGGTAGGGCGGTAAACGTGGGGAATTACAATTGCTGCCATCTCCAGCAGAATGTCTTCGCGTCAGGAAGAGTCCGCTATTGTGTGATGCCGTCTACAATGAAACAAATGAGTTTCAAATGAAAAAGGTAGATAAAATATTTCAAGGTACAGTGCTGTCGACCATAAATAGGTCCCTTGAAGTGCCTCAAGTTTGCGTGGATTAGAATGGTGGTGGAATGCGTTGCTATATGCTCAGCCGAGAAAGGAATGTTACTGTTTCGTAACTCTGAGAATAGGAGAACGAAAAAAAGAAGTGGACCCTGTTTACAGTCACCAGCTGAACAGGAAGAGGGGGAAAATGAAACCACGCTACCCAAAAAAGAAAAAAAGAGAGAGAGAAGCTTCGGTCTGTGCGCCCCTTCTTCCTTGTACTTTTTAAATTGATTTTCTCCGTAGAAGTCTGGGCCATCGTAACTAAATACCTTGGTGTAGACTATTAGATTTTATCGGCAAGCTTGCTTCGTCAAAGGAAAACAAATAGACTGCATAAATGCTAGTCATTTAGATTGAGAAGGTGCTGCATGTATCATCAGAAGACACAGTAGTAATTACAATCAATTCACATGATCTTTCAGAAGATGTCAGCTCCTAGAGCGGCTCAGCAGGAAATAGCACGGAAATCGATGCATTAGCACCGCGGATCCGTTGAACAGGACAGATGGAGTTGCTTCGCTGAACCACCAGAATCCTCCTTCCTTGGGGGATGGAACTGTTCAGAGAGTAAAGTTATAAGCTAGACTACCAGGATCATCACAGCGAAGAATTGTTCTTGCTGTGGAACCGTGACACGGATATAGATACTACGTTGCCCTTAAAAGCAAGGCAGATGTAACGCACATTAACACCGTTAAGCAAATGCCGTTTTTTAATGCTCTGCCGTTTTATACATTGAACTAGAGACATCTCCACCCCATTCAGATGCTGAATACCGTAGTAAGTCCATGCTACAAGGGTCGGAAACATTCAAACGCATGTAGCAGGAAATTGCACCGTTCTCACACCAAGTAACTTATCAACAAGATCAAAATGAGCAGCCACAATTTCTGTACATAGGGCGGTGTCGAGACTTTTTTTTCCTAATACGCTCTTTGTTCCTGGCACCCTCAATTTGTTTTTTGCACTTTTTACATTCTGTAGGCTCTCGATAACTGGCGCAATCAGACAGCAAAGCGAGCACCACCACCACCACCACCACCACCACCACATCGATCCAGACCCATATGAAAGTGAGACGACGCTGCGTTTACGTAGTTGATAAGGGATTTGCCTGCGTGATTTTCAATAGACTATAATAGCACCTGAAGGTAACTTGTCGTACAAGTGATACGATGGGGATGGCGTTGACACGACTCATAGCGATCGCTTGACGGGCATTTTATGTCAAAGGCACCATTATGAAAAACGTTGCCAACGACCGTGTTTGAAAGGACATGGAAGTATATTTATTCTAACGTAGGATGTAAACGGATAGCATAACTTCTGGATCCTGTTTCCCGTGGTGTTCAATGCTGCTCAAATAGAGAAACACTGTTTTCAACCATCATCATACCAGTGCAATATTAGATTCATACAGAGAGTGGCATATTCTGCTACAAGATATTGAAGCTAAATCAAGGATCCTGTGAACTTTGACGTTTCCGTCTCGGACAAAAGGTCTGTACATCACACAGAAAGTAGTTTTACACAAGAGAATATTTTTACCATTTGGGAATGAATTCACTCCTCGGAATTTCAAAAATGATTTTGTCCGAACAGATGATGACTACCACGACTTGATGATCGGAGGAAAATAGAGTTTGACAACAAGAAATCTGCAGTCTGCGTATAAGAAAGTATATCTCAGAAGACGCGTACCACAGTAAAAAGCTTTGTGTGGTTAATCCTGATAGTACGAATTATTATTCGTTTGTATAGTGAGGGATTGGGCAGCTGTGTCAGCGTTTGATGAGAGAGAGAGATCTGTCATGATGTTGACAGTCACGGTGATAAAATCTCATCCCACATTTGAAGTCCGGAATCAATGGTTGTGTGATTTATCCAAACGCCTTTACGTCCCATGAGCTCCATGCCTACTATTGTTGTCCTCATTTCTGGCTCGGGTACTAACCTGCAGGCACTCATTGATGCTGTTGAGTCGGGACGTCTGCAGGCCAAGATTAGTTTGGTCGTTTCGAACCGTAAGAACGCGTTTGGGCTTGAACGAGCGGCCAAAGCCAATATTCCGACACAGACCTTTTCGCTCAAGCAGTTCAAGGATCGTGGTCAGTCAAGAGTTGATTTCGACGTGCATGTGGCCAAGGCCATTCAAGAATATAAGCCCGACTTGGTTGTTTTGGCTGGCTGGATGCATATTTTATCTTCTGAGTTTTTGTCGTACTTCCCACGTAACAACGTGATGAATTTACACCCTGCATTGCCTGGTCAATTTGACGGTGCGCACGCTATCGAACGTGCCCTGCAAGCCTACAAGGAGGGTCGTATCAAACACACGGGTGTCATGGTTCACAAAGTCATTGCGGATGTCGATCGTGGTGATGTCATTTTACAACGCGAAGTACCTATTCTCGAGACGGATACACTTGAGGATCTTGAAAACCGAATCCATGCGGTGGAACATGAAATTATTGTTGAAGGGACACAACAGTTTTTGCATTTGCTAAAGGAGAATGAAGGAAAGTAGGAGTTGTTTGTACATATTCCATGCTTAATATGAAAAAAATGGTTTGGCACCTACCCTTTTTTTTTTTCCTTACACCATGCGTCTTCAATGTACATTTGGCAGGAAACTTGATCGTCAACAAAGCTTGTCATGCAAGGATTGCCACCCAACCTCCTTTGAACCCCCCTTTAGTCTTTTAAAAGATCGACATAACATTTCAAGGTCGCATCTAACCAATGAGACGCGTACCAAGAAGAAGAAGAAAAAGGCAAGCCGTTGGACTGAATATTATATGATCTACATCATTCTGTTCCATGTCTATTTATTAATTATCCATGCACTACTAGTATGCCAAGACTGGATTTGACGATGTTGCTGAACGTATGCAGACTGCCCCATTCGGAAACTGCTTAGCAGCACGGGCATGTTGTCAACCAAAGGAGAAATAGGAGCAAATTGGACTTGCATGAATCGGTTAGATTGAATCATCACACGAATCGACAAGTGAGGGGCCATTCAATGGTTGCAAGGGAAAGAATAGCTCGAAACTTGGATCTCAATGCTACTGGTGCTTTCAATACTATCGGTGCTTCCAACCTTTCTATGTGTCCATTTTTACTGACTAAAAGAGATAGTCATTGTCGTTATGTGATATGCGCGCATTTGCCTCTTTCTAAAACAATATTACGTAGAATGACTCTTCGTACCAGTGAAGGTCCTACTGTGCACTATTGTAATTGAGTCGAGGAGTGCAGTAGAGGACCCTCTTGATAAAGTGAAGATGTCCCTTGATCAAACGTTCTTAACTGTTGTATTTTGGAAGACACCACTATCCATTGCTATTTTGTTCTCTCTCTACTCGTTCCAAACGGCCTTCTCGCTGTTCAAAATCTTTGTGTGGTTAGGTGTCCTATTGCAAAGAATGTGACACGTGCATATCTAAATTGGCGATATTTTGTTACGGAGAGTGCTGTTAGCCATAGCTTTTTCTCCACTTGCACGATGGAAGGTCAAGGAGGTAAACCGAAACATACCAGTCGCTGTGTCAATGGAAAGAAAGAAGGGACCTCACATCCCGCACCAATGATTCAATGAAATCTAACAACTCCGAAATGCGTCCCTTTTTTTTTCAAGTGCCCTTTTTTTTCTTTTACTTCGTGATGATGGTCAGACTCCGATAATCCGCGTACAGGATACACTTAGATTGATAGACTGCTGTTCCAAGACGAGTTGTCTTTTTATTGTTTGACAGGAGTGCATATAATGCACTGCATGGGTAACAGTGGATGTTGGAAAAGTTGTCGGAAGTTGTCTAGGAAATATTCCGAGATCGTTTATACATACATGCGTTCATAGAATAATCCACCAGAACCTTCTTCAAAGTCCATAAAAAAGTAACTCTTCCCAATCATGTCGTTTACAGTCATTGGTGGTTTATTCCCATTTTTTTTTCTTCTCTCTCTTTTTCTTTCGGTTTAAGACACAAACAAACTTAAACATGATATATCCTAGCACGATAGAGGTTCGGTCCAGGTTCGGTAGGAACAGTGCTGTCTAGACCACTGACGTCGAATGTTGAGACACTTTCAAATCACCATAGTTTATGCATAAAAAGCCTTGCAAAGGAGGAATAAAAGGGATGTAAAACACAGACGAAGGAAAAAAGAAAAAGAAAAGAAGAAAAAAAAAGAGGCAAGAGAAAAGTTTACAATGATTCTGGAGGATTGATCTCTGGCTGCCAGGCCATGACAGGTACATTGGTTGCGGTTGACGCGACGGGTGGTGGTGGCGGTGGAGGCAATGTAGTAGTAGCGGTAGTGGTGGTGGTAGTGGTGCTGGTAGTAGTAGTAGTAGTCGAGTCACCATTCAATTTGGGTTCATCATTTGTATCTTCTTTGGCAGTAAAAACATCCTCTTCTTCACCTCCAGAGGCTAACATTGGATCACTTCCCAATGGATCAAACGATTGACCAGGCGATGACATGACGGAGGCAGTGACAGACTCACCAACAGGATGTGTGCTAGTATAGGATTTCATTGCTTCTTCATACTCTTCCATTTCTTTCTTGTACATATCGTAATATTTCTTAAGGAGACAACGTTTTTTAGTGAATGATATTTCGGAAGATTGGGATAAAATATTACCTGTTTTTCTTCTTTTTTAAGACTTTTCCACCTTTGTCCGAGGATCTTTGTTACTTCGCCGAGGTTTTCTTGGGGGTACTGATCCTTGATCTTATCACGTTCCAATCGACAGTAGAGGAAAAAGACGTTACCAGGACCTTTTGGAGCATTAGGGTCCTTTTTTCTTCGTGGAGGCTTTGTTCCTAACATTTTATCTAGTCGATTATGTTTGCTTGATTGTCTCTATAGTTTTGACTTTAGTTATTATTTTATGTTCATCGTATTATATTTATAATATACCAATTCAGGATCATCATGGGACAATAATTCAGATCCAATATCAGAGTGGTCACTATCAACACTGGGCTGTATTTTCTCCATTCGGTCCAGTAAAAATCTATTTAACTTTCTGTGTTAAATAGAATGATAGTTAATAGATAAGTTAGGTACATACGTCCTTTCCAGTTTGAGATGCTTAATGCTTTTGCGCGCCTTATAGAGTCTCACATTAAGCGAGTCATTTTCCTGCCATTGCGTAAGATAAAAATGAAGACATAGATTACAGTATACTTACTTCTTCAATGTCTCGAATGCGTTTCTTTAGTTCCTTATATTTAGCTCTATATTTAATGTCTTATAGAGTAACAAGCTTAGTTACAAAAAGGAAAAGGGAAAGTAAAGAAGTCTTACCGTCTGCCATGTTCAGTTTGGCGCGTGATCAGATGGAGCGATCGTATGTTTTGGGGGAATAAAAAACAAAAAAAAATTAAAATAAAAGAAAAAGAGCGTAGAAAAAAAAAAGGGAAGCGGAAGGGGAGCTCCAAAAAAAAAAATTATTATTGGTTTCATTCGTACTTGATCAAAAGGATTCACAAATGCCATGGCAAAAGGCCCCACGCAAATCCCCGGAGGCTGATTATTTAACCGTTATACTGGAAATCGAAACAACACCTGCTTCGGGCTGTTGTTGGCCATTTGGTTCTTTTTCTTTTTTACGTGGCGCTTTCACCTGATTGATTCATTTCTTCTATACTAAATTTAGCCCTCTGAATTCAACTGAATTATATCATACAACGAGGTATAATGAATATACAGTAGTAGACCTAAAAATTCTTGCTATGTTGTTCTTCTTCATGGAAACCCTTTCCATCCATTCAACTACCCATTTTTGGTATCTGACTTGGAATCCCGTTTATAAGAGTCCTTAAATACAAATCATCATATCGATATGTTAGTTTCTTTGGTTAGATCATGGAGAGTGCTCTTTTTTTTTTCTTTTTTTCTTTTTTCCTTTTGCTTGACTCACGATGGTTACGTCTATGGCATGTGCTTTTTTTTTTTTTTTTTTACTCCTCGCTGTTACCATGGATAGTCTCATTCCTCTCACTTTTACAATGTGGACAAATAGAGCATAAAAGTTACCAATCATGCAAATGACTAGTGGTACAGCCGTACTTTTTTAGGTTTCCCTGGTACGATGTACACATTTTTTCATCTTCCTCCTTATGTGTTGATGCAAATTGATTTTACATTCGATACGAAGTTCTATGATTTCACACTGTCCATCCTAACAAATGAATACACAACTGGATAAGCTGCTTCCATTTACAATAGCAAGATGTGTTCCTCTATAACGTCCGTAGCAGGGTATAGTTATAAACGTCTATTATTACACTCTGTCATTTGTACGTAACCCCTTACGACTTTCCTTTCCCAAAAGAGCTAGCAGTTGATTTCAATTTTCTCTTTTTATCCCAACGGAACCCAATAAACGCACTCACAGTTGTAAGGATCATCAAGCTTCGTCTTCTCTCTCTTCTTTTTGACAGAGAAAAAAGCTATATAAAGGCACCGTGTCCATATAGCATCCTTGTTTATATAGGGCCCTGCCATTTCCTTGTCAAAATACACGTTAGCTGCCTTTCCTCTTTATTGTTTTCCATAAGTCTGGTTGACCATCTGCCCAATCCTATAGCGATCAAACAAAAGTTGTTTATTTATTCGGTTTAGCAACATGCATCATCCATATGAGTCTTGTGAAGCTTCTAGCCTAAGAATTCATGTTTATGAAGGATACTCGCTTGTCACGCAAATCCTATACAGCCAACACTCATTACGGTTTTCCGGTTCGCATTGAAGGTAAGCGATGTTTGACGAGTATAGATCTTATTTCTTGACGTCTTAGCTACTCAGAAATCCTCTGTTCGACGATCTTCTTAAGAACCATGGCAACTTCCTTTTTTCCATTCGGCATATCAATAACAAGGGTGAACAATTTGTAGGAAACACAATTCACGGTCCCTACTGCAGGAACGGCTCCGGCCCGACAGTCCCACATGAAAACGTTTTCTAAAGTCAAACGAGAGGGATCTCCCTAAGCACAATAACGGCAGGGAAAGAAAAGTAAGATCTGACACCGCCCAGTAACGACAATCGTAATAGTCGGAACAAACGTTGATAAAAAAAAGCGGTATAAAGACGAAGTTTCAAGGAAGAAACCAGTTCACGTCTTACATATAGCATAATAGGTAATTGTTACAGTCACGCAGTACTCCCTAACCAAGGGAAGAGTAGCAAGGCTGTCAAAACTGTCCGACTTGGTCCGTGATGTTTAAAAAAAATTTTTTTTCTTTTTGGTTATCTGGTCGAGACATCTACGCGGTTGCGCCTAAACGCCATAAACTTGACATACATGCATATCCGCTATCAAGCAGAAAAGTGTCGTGGCGATCGCCCATTTAAGTTTACACATTTTATGGACACTTTCCATGATGACCGCGTTAGTCTCTCGTTAGGTTCCCTGATGACTTGTTTATTTTATTTTCCCCACATCGCCACTTGCCTGCGGATGTTTCACAACGAAGATGCTTTCCCGTTTTACCGAATCTCTGCAGCCGCTCGATACTAACCGGAAGCACCGTTATACGTAACCTATAAAACAGTACTTGTGCTTGATTAATGTGACATTAGAACCTAGTATGCCGCGCAATCAGAAACTAACAATTCTTCAGCCACGTGGTGCGAGCTACAACAGCGAATTCACTGCGACAGGTCAAGCTTTTTATTCAATGAGAATCGTAACTTAGATTTGCCTTGCTGCATAGCACAGGGAGCTGGTCTTGACTTGAATTCTTTCGCTGGGTATCACTCAACTGTGTAGCTTGGAATGTATATGTCACAAGACACCCTGCTATCCATAGGGATGATTAGCTGATACACGATAGTGTGGAGACTCCGGTTCTTTTGAAGGTGGTGGCGCGATCAGTAACCAGAGGAAGTCGCGCTCTTGGTGAAATAAACCAAAAACGACGATTATACGGGCATGTCTTGGAAGACCTTCGTTCGTTTGTCATCGCAACAATGTGCTATTGTCTATGTTGCTGCCATACCGCCGTTCCGCCTCTTCTGGCATGACCCTTCCTCAGGGATCCAGCTGCTGTCCCGCTGTACCAATGCACAAGACAGGCAGCCTTCGTTTTTTGTCACACGCTTTTCGTCCAAACGTCATGACGGATTTTCGCTCATTAGCTGCGTATGTGGCGTAGCATCATTTTATCACGTATCTGCTGCATTCTGGAATCCTTTCTTTCCTGTTTGGAGCGGTTAAGGAACAATTGCCCAGCATGTTCAGTGAGTACGACTTGAGACTTCATTACATCTTTTGAAGTAGTTTCTCTCTTCAATGATGAATCTGCCAGATTCTTCTCTGCGTTCGAAATATTAGCTCGTCTCTGTGAAGAAAACTTGTTCCTAACCGTTACTTCCGACACGGAATGAAGTGCACCCCTTTCTTTTCCGCTCCTGTCTTTGACTATGCTTTCTGGAAACCGAATTTTGATTCAGTTTCAATTCGCCAACCGTGAACTTCTCATACGTTGTTTGATTGCTGTCAAGGGTGCCAACATACTGAATAACTTAATATGTTCGTTGACTTTGTGCAGTGAAATTGGCACAGCTTCCGACCTTGTACATAACCGTAATCAGTTCCGGAAAGATGATCTCCGTGTCTCCTTCAGTCTCGTTTTCTGATAAGAATTGCGATATGTCGATTCGTTCAGCGAATTCCTCACAGTGTGGAATCTTCATAGACGACGGTCTTGTAACAACGGCTTTTTTTCAGTCGTGACACTTTTTTATCCTTTTGTTCTTTTCTCTTCGTCTCTTTTCTTGTTGATTTCGACACGTTGCTCCAGATAATCAATAACTATGATGAACGACATTGCATATTATTAAATTTACCTAGGTATCTGGTCCGGAACTCTTAGGGACCATAGGTGTTACAAAATTATGGACTATTGTAAACCACAATTTTCCTTACAAGCTACGGCTGTATCTCCGTCTCACGTATTGTAACAATGGCTCTATCCAGACGTCATTGAAGTGCCTTAGCAAAACTAAAGTCTAGTGTAAGGTTTAGGGTAGGGTCTAAAGTGATCAGCCCTGTGCAACCTATGGTCCCTAAGAGCTCTGAATCCTACTAGACCATTTGATATCGCTGGATACTACTACGCTCACATACAGTCTAAGAAAGTAAAGGGCGATCGATCAACGCTGTCTCACAAAGCCTTTTACGATCAGAACCAATTCTTTACGCGTATTACGCTAGTTTCCCCCGCTGCTGCACTTAATTTGCAACATGGTGGGTGCCTGAACTTCGTAGCCAAAGTGAGGTGGTTTGCTGCTGCATGGTCGTCCAAAGCCTTGTGAGCAGCAGCTTTTTTGTTGGTGATGCCATACCTAGAGTCTATATCTGAGGTAAGGAAATTACCATGATTGGCTGATTTTGTTGACGTCATTTGCGGGGGGTGGGTCGAGGTTTTTTTGGTACGGCCTTTTTTTTTCGTATATACACGAAGCGCTGCTAATAACCGAACTCTCTATTGAGCCGATATGTTCTTCTCGCGTCCTCTCTTCCAAGCGGTGACCAAGGTAAACTAGCGTGAAATATCATACATGCTGGCAATGATATTCAGTGTATTCCTTAGGCCACCACCGGATTGACCGGTATCCCCGTCCACCCCAACCCCCGCCCTCATTTGATTCAAACCTATAACAACACGCTGAAAGCATTGTCACGTCTTCCTGCAAGCGCTGTGTACCGACAGGCTACCGAAAGTTTGACCCAGAAGCGCTTGGCTATTGTTGAGTCGACCGAGAATGTGGAGGAAATCGAATCGAAGATCGCCGGTGGACAGATCGAAGAATTGATCCTCCAGGCCGAGGACGAACTGAAGCTGGTCGGCAAAATGGAGGAATGGAAGCCATGGGAGCCTTTGGAGACGCCCATTCCGAAGGGCCAGTGGGAATACAACAGCAACCATAGAGAATAAATCATGAACCTCCTTGTCTTATACACCTGACTTTATGTCCTGTATGCAAAGCAAACAAGCATTTGTAGGTACTTGTATCATCATCTTTCTTTCTTGAAGAATGGTGATTTACGTGGTGGAAAATGTATCCTCTGCAAAAAGAGCTTTTGATCATGATTATCAGGAGGAGAATCACTGCCTCGCCTCTGCAATTGTGTCGAGTTTAGCCCGAAGTAAACAGCAACGGAACAAGAGGATATCATAGCTCATCCGAGATCGACTTAATACGCCGGTTGCTACTCATTTATAACCATATAGTCTGCTTGCATTGATCGATTGGCGTGCACGACGGTCTAAGTGTTCGTGAGAGCCCAACACACGCGACTTGCAGCTCTTGGATTTATCGATCACACTAGCGCTCTCAATCCAAATGGGAATGCGCGTCTGATTGGATACCTTGCGCTTGTGGAAACAGACCTATTTGGCGCGCAGTCCATCCTTTTTGAGTTATCGACACAGGATGGTTCTCACGATGTGATCTGTGTGAATTGAAGGATATACTTTGGTTCCATATTTTGGAATGGCACCGTCATGGATGGCCAGCGTGCGAAAAATTCAATAAGCTTGAGGATCATGTTTCATATGATTCCTGTGTAAACAGCTCAGTAAGCGTCGCCCGTTTCTTTACGTTTTCCGCTTATCTTCTTCGAGTATGTGGTGCTGTTGCAGTAATTCATTCATGCCAAGTAACCGTATGATTGGTAGATCGAGTTACTTGAGCTGAGCGGTACTACTGTGAACCAATACATGTCTTTGAGTGATCATCATGTAATCGCTTTGTTCTGCACAGGCAGATCAAATTTTTTCTTCATTTTTTTCCCATTTCCGAAGGAGCAGTTTTTCAATAGCAAGTAGCCCACATCGTGTGTCAAGTTGCGAAACAAACCATGTGTCGTCGAACGTACTCATCATGAATGGTTTCTATGCTATCTAATAAATTTTGCGCCTATCGAGGAATCGAGTTTCACGCAAGGAATTCTATACTTTTTCTCATAAACGATAGATTAACAGACCCTGTTTTACTTTCTGTCAGAGCAAACTTGCTATTTTCGTGGACGCAGAATTATTGGATTTGGAATTGGGGTGTGGTAGTAACACTTCTGGCCGCGCTATGTATTCATTGATTTCTAAATTTTTTTTTGAAGATTTCCTAATATTAAAGGAGAATCGCTATTCCTCTTTCTAGCCGCGCAGCGCGGAAGTACTGTGCCAGAATTCCAGATACGGAGTCCTCCCAGATCTTCTCGTCTCCTCGGAAGGTCATTCACATCCTTATATTCATCGATCGACAATTGAGGTGCTATGTCCGTTGATGGCTTTCTAACCTTGGATTGCCGTCTTGGATTTCTTTTGCCAGTTAGAATGTATGAGTCTTTCAAAATGCCATACAATAGTAGGGATATCCAATGAAAAAAATACACCTAAAATCATGTCGACCTCGTATGGTCTTCTCTATCAGAAGAGCGATTACAATAGCTCTATGCAGAACTCGCCTACGTTTTCTTCCAAGCAAAAAGAAAAAAAGAATGAAATCAAGCCGCCATCACAGCAACAACTGGAAACATGGGATGTTCATGTTCATGTCGACGAACAATTTACCCGATAGTGAAGATTGGTTATTAAACAAAGTCCAGCGGAATACAGTTATCTTTCTTACTATGCATAGCAAACAATGTAGCGTCCACGATCAGACATAGGCTCCTTGCAGCGAAGAGACGAACATTTCAGTCATGATCTGTTGGACAACCAAAGACCAGAAGGAATGCCATTGTACATTCAGGCACTCAACGAATCTCAATAGATAGGAGTCACTACGCACACAAGGATTGATGCCCAACAACAGCTTTACTCACGTTCCTCAAGCGAACGAGTCATCTAAGAACAGAGCTCCCAACAAGTTGTCGGAAGCAGGCAGAAGATGCAGTAATATCCGAGTCTCTCTTCCATGGTACCGTCGATTCCTGGGATGACCCGCCCAAAACCGAAAAATTGACCCAAGTCCGTTCACTTAGAAAGATATGAAGTGATAGAATAGAAGACCAGCCTAGCGTGTCTAGGAAAGCCACCACCACATCGGAGATCGATCCGAAGTCTGCCTTGGTGTTTAGGGTGGCATAAATTATCATTCAATAAACAGAAAACATAGCATCCCAGACACCGCCCATTTTTTGTTATGGACTTACTTTCGAGCCAGTCGGTGTGCTTGCTCTACACACCTGAAGCTTCATATCTTAGTCACGCAGGTTCGTTTCCTGCGACTTTTTTTGTCTCATATCGACGCATTCCGTCTCCTGTCGCATTCTGGTGCACGTCGTATCTTGACTCATGTCGACGCATTTTGTCGCCGTCGCGCTCCGGATCATGGGTTAAGCCATGTGTCAAAATGCGCCATGAGACGAAATGCGTCACAGGGATAGGAAGAGAGGTTACCAAAAGAAGAACCCAAAGGGTCGAAGGTTGTTATTAAGGAATGGTCTTGGTGCTATTTTACATGCACTGATTTTTCATCTTTGACGTAAGTAGTAGACTGATCGGCTGAGAACAGTGTATCATTTGCAATAAGGTGTCCTATTTCATGAACTTCTAACTACCAATCTGTGCGAAAACACGTCAAACCGTAGCGATGTCTGTGATCTATCTTGACCGCAGTCATGCGTCGTGTGCCATAACAGGAAAGATCGGCGATTGTTGTGTTTTCATCTACTGAACCTTATCGTCTACAACCTAAACACTTATCAGAGTTTCAGTACGCCATAGCCCGCGCTAATAACCGAGAATAAGGTTCAGTAGAGCTTATTTCCGATAAAAGGCCGAATCACATAATTAGGTAGACAATTTGTTATTAAGATAACGAGACGCATCGCCCTCAAGGGTTCCTATCCGTCTAGTGTCCCAAGTAGGCGTACTCATACAGAAACATAGATTTTTAACGAAGATGTAAAACTTTTCTGTTGGGGAATATCAGCTCTACGCGACTCCCATTTGGTTGCTGTGAAAGCTGTGCTATATACGGGCAGTACACGTTAGCAGTGCCCAATGTGAGCGCCTATAAGGGGGAGAGCAAATGATGAAAGGCAGCATCAGCGCGAAAAAATGCAACGATGGTCCAGCAGCGCATTTACATAGTTATTATTGCCTTGCTGCAATGTGTATTTACATGTCTAATAATTTTGTTTTATTCCTGTAACGCACGATTAGACCTAGATTAATGTTATTTAACAATATTATATAGAAATTTGGAATCCTGCAGACAGATATGGGTTTTATCTGCATGTCTGTACATAACTGCGTTTCCTTGCGAACGTATCAGCGCAATGGGAACACCTTCCCCCCTATCCATCTTCAGGAATAGTAGCGGGAATTTGGCTAAAAATTGGTTCCTTATCGCTAGATGCACAAGGCAAATCCGGACTTTGCCAAGTTCTAGGTTCTGTCCTCGACTAAGCCTTCACCAGCTAGCTCTCGTGTCAAAACTTGGGGAATTATGAATGTTTCATTAAATGTACTAGAACGATAGACTTACTGACCCCTTCATTATACTTGGCTGTTGACAGTTGACACGTCTCAGAGTTATGTACGTTGACACGTAAGTTACTAATGTGCTGGTCAAAGTCTTGCTAAGTGGTTCGATCTCATGAATGGTGCAGTAACGTCGCAAACTATCCTTCTTTTGAAGGCTACGGTTACCCCATCAGATGCCTCATATTAAGACCCACTATGGAAAATGGGGTTCCTGCTTGACTACTCTTCCTTAAGAGAAAAATAGCCTATCAGGGTCACATACTACCTCAGTTCCTGATAGACTATTTTTTGTTAAGGAAAAATAGTCAAGCAGGAACCCATTTTCCACAGTGACCGTCACCCCTGCAGTGGTTGGCGTTCAGTAATGCTGAGCTACTTTACTAACATCCATGAACTAAACGACGTTAATCTTGTTTGTACCGATCGTATGAGCTTTCACATAAATTAGGACAATCCGCACTTAAGGATGCTATGCGAATCTTGACCCGCAGAAGAGACAAATGATTTTATAGCATCTTTTTTCTTCGCCTGCATGGCAAGGTAGGAGGTTATTTTCGTCAGTAAAGAAGTTGAATCGATCGTTTTCACTATCGTTTTCCCCCTTCTTTCTTTTTTCTTACAGAATTAACTGTGGGCTGTAGTAATAGGTTGCATGCATATTCTGCATCACTCGTTAGCTATCATAACCATAGGGTCTGAGTCGGTAGCTCTGACCTTTGGTAGTAATTACAAGAGAAGGATATGTTGATCTTAAGAAGGTTTGCTTGTCTCCAGCCACCTTTCAAACTTCCTGTTATGCACGGTTAAAAACCATCTGTTGACGCCGGACAGATAAGCAATGCATCAATAATAATAATAATAAAACGTGGGGAGGATGGTCATAGCGTAAAGTTAGAGTGCGCATCAAAGGGAAATTGAGGAGAAGCAGGTAGGTTAAGTAAACACAAAACTTTTTAGCTTGCACTTCATACGTTGTGCTGCGATGATGATTAAAAAGTCCTAGTCAAAATAATCAGACCGCATAACCGCCCTCAAGACAGATCATGAGCTAGTAAGGAGGGCATCACCAACTAACTAGAACCAGTAAAAATAGAATCGCAAAAAAAAAAAAAATTGTGGAGAACGAAGAGAAGGGGTCTGGGGTTCTACAAGTTAGAAAACAAGGCGGGATGATCAATTTTGGGTTTAATGCCGATAGGCTTCTTTTTTTTTTTGTACTTTTACATCGAGCTGATGCCCAACATGGGTTTACTAAGTATGAGCATTTGAGATGTAGTATTCTTTATCACGTAAAACGATAGTCCCATGAGTATAATGGGAAACATGAAGGATAGAAATAGTACGTTTTTTTAGTCTTCCCGCCCACGCACAGCGAGCAGGAAAGCGGGCATCATCACACTGCGAAACTAATCTGTGAATGCATGTTTGATAGTATCATTTTCTTTTTTTTTTTACTCTCATACATTGGCTTAAAAATAGGTCGGCTTATGCCGGATGAGCGAGAGAAAATGGTAGTCAATGCCGAGGAAGACAGGAATGCCTGTAGGAGAAGGAAACAAAGTTGGGTAACTGGCATCCCGCGTACAGTCCATTGGTAAGGTTGATTTCTTTCTTTTCACGGAGATAAGGATGTGAAAAAAAGCAAAGCACCTTCGCTCGGACAGCAAGGGGGATTCATTGAAAGAATTGCAGACAGATCGAATCTCCGATGAGTGCAAGCCAAAAAAAAAAAAAAAGGTGGTCCCAAAATGGGCGACTGCGCCGAAAGGGGGAGATTTGTTGCACGTAATCCGCATTTTCGGTTGACCATGGCTAGTCGGGAGGAACAGCATCTCAAACAGACCCGCGATCTACTGACAGTGAAACTTGAAGAGGCCCATGGGGGTTTACGACAAGCGAAACGGGCAGTAAATACAGCGGCTTTTTCTTTTGGTTTATATGTTTCATAATGATGGTTAAAAAGTTCAATGAATGAACCGTGTAGATTTACATGAAACAGGCGCTCTTGCAAAATTCGCGTCATGTTCTGCACCATGAGTTCAAGCACAGCCTAACGATGACGACGACGGCGACTACTACTCCTTCTATAATGAAGCGCAAACGCCGGCGAATCGCCACAGTGCCAGGGCTATTTCCTGTGGTGGGTTCCCCTGCTTGTGAAGCCAAGAAGGAGGAAGAGGACGTTTGTCCCGTCGTGATTAAAACGTGTGTGGGGTGGGTTCGTGGGACAGAAAAGGATAGGATTTGGATACACGTGCAGGTAAACAATTGCTCGAGGTAATGAAAAGTTAGCGAATTTTTTACTTTATTTGCTGTTTTTGGCTTATTCCCGGCTTTTTAGCTCTTCCATGCAGCAGATGCATCTGCAGCTTTGGACTACGAGTACTTCGTCATTTCTGCTGCCTTACGACATACAACGAAACACACAATTCAATGTCCTTCCTGGAAAAGACGCGGAGTTGTTTGCCGCATTTACCTGTTTACCAGATGTGTTTTGGTCGGATCTGAAGGAAACACTAAGGGTGACCTGTCGGTATACGTGTGATCAGACGGAGTGGAATAGCACGGCATCGGAAATGGTGCAGTGGAAGGAACAAGAGGATGACACGAGCTGGGCACGGACAGCGACTACAGGTAAACACATCATCATCATCTTTTATTTTTTTGGCGAAAAATGATGGATGGTTTTTTTTTTTTTTTTAACGTATAAAAAATGACAGTTCCTATTTTGGCGCCTATATTTTATCCTTGTTGTGTACGATGCCATCTTCTTACTCAAAGCCTACCGAAGACACGCGGACTCCAATTGATTTCAGACGGCGACGACGATGGATGCAGCAAAGTTTATGTTTCAAAGGAGCAAAAGGTGATGATGATCATGACGTGTGACCGAGCGGAAGATGAGGAAGTGAGGTTGTATGGGTTTAGCTATCGGGAGACGGCCAGGTGTATCCAAGAAATGATGGCGCCAGAAGCTTATTGGGTGAGAGTTTTGAAAAACAAACATCAGCTCCTGCAGGATCTTCTCGTTGGATTGCATGATGAGACGCAGTATATGGCGCTGGAAAACGATCAAAAGGATCAGAGTGTTTTGGCAGCACAACAGAGCAACATCGAGCTTCTAAGTCACATTATTGAGCATTAAGGTTTTGATGTAACACAAAGTTGTGACAATCAACATTGTTACAAGCTTAAAACAAAGCATGGTATATATATATATATATATATTTTTTTTCGTTCAATGTTGCTCGTGTACCTTGCAAAAGAAATAAAGAGGTAAAGAAAGAAAGCATTTCCGAGGATATGCATGTTAGCCGTTTTCCCCGTCTTTGATGCGATGAGACGAAAGAAGACTTTTATGATTGCGGAGCCAAAGGCTGCAGTAATGATTGAAAGAATTGCTCCATTGATTTAGAGGGAGTCGGATGCTCAAAAATGGTATGAAACGGGTTAAACTAAATAAGCATCATTATTTACAATTTGTGTTTGCTTATTTTTTTTTTTTGGTCTGCAAGGGGAAAGAAGGTTGTTTATATACAAATCGATCAGCGATAGATTTACCAACGTGACGATAAGAAAAAAAAAAGAAAAAAGAAACGGATAGGTTCCGGGAGTCAATCTTACCCGCCAATGGAAGTAGTCGGACTTGAGCGGTAAATAGGTCTGTTTTGTTTCGATCACTTAGCCTAATGAGATTTTTCTATTATCTACTCTAAAGACAAGTTGCATCTCCGCCCACGCGTGTCATATAAGAAACCAATTGTTAGGGTCCTTTACTAGATCAGGGGCTAACCATACACATCTATATTTTTTACTCTGTTTTTGCACATGACGTCTCTCGGCAAATACTGCATAATGACAACATAAGGTTACAGAGTGGTGGTGATTCCTAATTTAATTTTGACACACGCATAATTATGATAACATACAAAAAATCTTAAATTATCTGGTAAAAAAGAAAAAACGCTATCCTAAGTACATGAACAAGGTATATAGAAAAGAAAAAGAAAAGAAAAAAAAAGATGGCATGTAAATACAAATGAATGAATTGTAAAAAGAAATGAAGGAATAGGAAATCTTGAAGGTATATATATGTATATCATCTTTGGGGGGTTGGTTGGTAAAATAGATTCAATGGACAGGTTGGTCTTGCCTATTTTCACTTCTTGGAGTTTGGACAATGGTCGTCGTGGGCGTATTGAGAGACGTCAATGCCACATTTTGGGCAGAAATCGTAATCAGCGCATTGATGTGGATCCATGATCGTATTATAGTTTAGATAGACAGAGAGAGAGAGAGAGAGAGAGAGAGAGAGAGAGGGTGTAAGAGTAAGAGAGAGAGAGAGAGAGAATATATAAACTATAAAGTTTATGATAATTTGGCTTGAAGTTTCGATGGCTATTTATAAGGAGGAACGGAAATTGAAAAGGATGGAGTAGTAGTAGTACTACTAGTATTTGAAGGGGGGGGGGAGAGAGAGAAAAAAGTAAAGAGGGTTTAGATTTGGCAGGATCCTATCTGACATATTTATAAACTTCGTTCATTTTTTTTAAGCTGCACATGATAATGATGGAAATCAACTCATTAACAAAATTCCGCCCTTGTTTTCAGACAGTTGCCACAACCCAACATTGGCCACAAGAAATCATTTGCCACACTGCACTCTATTGGATAATGGCTAATTATACATTCACATCCGTTTTCACCGCCGATGCATGTCATCTGGTGAGTTTTTATTTTGGTCGGGTTTCCCGATGCCCACGCGAATGACAAGAAATAATAATAAATGGGGTCTTTGCCGATGTATAATAGAAAAACCATGTGGCTAACAACAGTACATAAATACTACCCAAACCTCCCCCAACCCCGATTTTTCTCTTTTTGGGTTTGTCTGTCTTTGGATGACGTAACAACTTGAACTTGCCAACCTTTTCATACGTCTGCCTCCCTTTTCTCATCATGTACTCCACATTAAGAAAAGAGAATGCCCATTGGAAACGTGTCATGATGTGTTGCAACTAATGTATTGTCTGGAACCTTTGAAGAAAAGGGAGGGGAACCCTGTGTCCCTCTTTACATTGATAAGACGCACACAGGTGTCACTGTACGCACGCACATACATAAAAAAAAAAAAAAAAAAAAAAACGCC
>JNDT01001507.1:0-34187 GCA_000697055.1 Saksenaea vasiformis B4078
AGGGAAAAAAAAAAAAAAAAAAAAAAAAAAAAAAAAGAACGCCACATGGGGGTTTCTGATCGGTAATGTTCCGCGCCCTTTTCTTGTTCATGATTTTAAGTGTCTTGTACTCACTCTTCCTCTTCTTCTTCTTCTTCTCCTTCGTTCAACCACGTGGAGGCGAATTGCTTACCAAATGATTGCAAGGCATCGACCGAAGGAGTTTAAAGCAACCCATTCTTTCTTTTTCCAAATAATACCAATCATCTTGTGTATGAAATGGCACGAATCCAGTTCCCCAGCAAACGAACAGGAACCATTAGGGATATTTCAAAACTTACTCCTTTTGGTCATATTCTCCGAACGCGAGCCGTTGAATGTGCAACCTTGGACGACTATCGGGCGTAATTTGGCGAAACGAAATGATAATTAGTAGCTAACCGCCCTAACCGCCAAGAGACACACTTTTTTTTTTTTGCTAGACAAAATTTATTGACAAAAAAAGAAAAAAATCAGATCTCGATGGCCTATCTGCATAGCATAGCATACAATGATGACTATGATATGTTGCTAAATCGAGATCTTAGTTTTTTTTTAAGGATAAAAAAAAAGCATGGCAGCACATTCTTCTTCTTTCTTTTTTTTTTTAGAAAAAAAGAAAAAGAAATGACGGTCTAAAGCTTGCCGAGTAGATGCGATTGGTTTAGTTACTTCTTGTTGCATTGTAAACCATTTTAGTCGTTATAATTCAAGAAATAGCTCAGGAGTATAATTCGCTTCTTAAACTAGAAATGGAACGAATTAAAGTTGTTTATCCTGGTAGACCGTAAGGTTATTTCTTACCTTAAGAGAGAAAGAGAGAGAGGAGGAGGAGGAAGAGGAGGCAACTAACTAAAAGCCCGACACATGCTTCCAAATGATGATCATTTTTATGCCAGGACAGCGCTATGAACCGAGCCGCACGTTCTGCTGACAGATGATATCATTTACTCGTACCGTCATTCTCTTAGCTTGCATAACACCCCCCCAAAAAGAAAAACCTACCATGAACCAAAAGGAATCTAGTCTACCAGAACACAGGGTAACCCCATAAGCAAAACATTTGATAGTTTGCCATGATAGTTTGAAGATGACTTAACTGTCCACAAGCCCTAATCCTTGGCAACGGTCAGAATACGAATTGTTTCTCCAATGTAGCGCGAATCTCTTTTCTTTTTCTTTCTGCGCATGGGACAAATGTCACGCAAAGGCACTCTTTCCTTTGTCACACAACTGAATCGGTACTCCGTTTCTTTTTTTCTTTGCCATTGTCTCTTGTGAGAAACAACTTCTATCACGAGTAGGTTTCTACAGCGGGTTCTTCTTCTTCTTTCTTCCTTTAATGAGCCATTCGGCACTTAGTAATACAAGCCGACGAGAGTAGCCAAAAAAAAGAGGATGATGATAATGATTTTCTTGTTTTTTTTTTTTTGGTTAAGCTCTATCCCTCTCTTCTCCGGCCCCCCGGTTCATGCCGTGTTAAGATTCATGTGTTCCAAAAAATAAAAAAGGAAAACTGTCCGTCCAATCTGAACATGATCATGACGTCTTTTTTTTTTCCGTAGGGTTCTATTTCACATTAGACAGGTAAAAAAAAAAAGAAAAAAAGAAGCATGCTTATCTATCCTATCATCTAATGGGTTGGCTTCTGGCAGCTACGCAAAACATAGCAGGGGCTTTTCTGGGAGCCCATTAGACTATATCAGGTTACAGATCTCGGCTACCCCACAATCATTTTGCAGCGGGACCCGTTACTTAGCCCTTACTTTACGGCGCGCCATGGCGTGCGTTATGGGTACGGTAAGCCAACGTGATTGGCCAATCATGTGGATGGATTATCTATCATCACTGGAGCGTGTGCATCTGCTGCTCCCTTCCTTCCTACCTACCTATCTACTCCTGATTTTTCGCGGACTTTGAATTATCGAAGGGGGGGAGAGAAAGAGACCGCGAGAGAGAGAGAGAGGGCAGGGCGATTTGCAAACAAGGTTGAAGGAAGCTTATCCGGGACAGCCTTTCATTATGACATTCAGTCATCTCGTAAACTTGGATTTTCCATCCCAAGAACAGCTGTCCAATTTAAAGTACTACAAGTATGCTGCAGTTGACAAGTCGTACATTACCAAATATATTCTGTCTCATTACTGGAACTGGGCAGTGACCCTCTGTCCCATGTGGATAGCGTAAGCAGGAACTTTTTTTCGGAACGATCGTCGTCAACGAGCTAACCCGATGAGCTAGGCCTAATCTCATTACACTGATCGGTTTGCTTTTCATGCTTGCGAACGTGGTTCTTGTTGCCTTTCTCGTACCAACTTTGGATACCGACGGTCCCTCGTGGTTGTACTTTAGTTTTGCGGCCGGACTATGGATTTATTCGACCCTGGACAACATCGATGGTAAACAGGTAAAAAAAAAAAGAGATAAACCCGTCTTCTCCGGGGAAAATTCATACGAAAGAAAAAAAAAAAGGCGCGTCGTACAGGGACATCGAGTCCTCTCGGTGAACTATTTGATCACGGTTGCGATGCGCTGAATACAACCTACGTCAGTTTATTACAAGCTGCCGCCTTGGGTTTAGGTCATTCGCAAGCAACGGCCATCCTATTTATTGTTACCGCAGCAGGTTTCTATCTATCCACTGCGGAAGAGTATTACACAGGCGTTTTGTATCTTGGCTATGTCAATGGTCCAACCGAAGGCATTATCTTGACCTGTCTGGCCTTTATCTGGTCCGGCATTTACGGTAACAAACCTAAAACATTTGCTTCTAAATTCTAACCTATTGATATTGGATGTTCCTAAGGACCTGCGTCCTGGCATGTCGATTTGACGGATAAGTGGGGCTTCGGATGGTTGCCGTCTCAGACCACCGGCGCAGATATTTTTGTGTGGGGTACGGTTATTCTTTTCTTCACGATCCATTTCCCGGTCATGTAAGTTTTTTTTTCGAGGCCCTCCTTTTTTGGCTTGACTTATTTCTTTGAATAAGTTGCTATTCCATTTACAAGGCATGCAAGGAAAAATCGCTCGATTGTGTTCATGCTTTTATGGTGACTTTAATACCAATGGCTGTCTTCGGATGTGCGGAATACTACTGGGTTGCTTCACCCAATTCGATTATCCTGAAGGATGGACATTTGGTGTTGTTCTCCTTGGCAACAGGCACCTTGTTTGGCCTAATGGCTTCCAATATTATTCTTGCCCATCTGACACGCTCAACATATCCAAAGCTCAATGGCATTGTTGCACCAGTAGTAACCATGGCCGTTTTGGTTAATTGCCCTTCAATTCTGGATCTGTAAGTTCCGGAAAACTTGCCACGCGAGATATAAAAAAAGTGTCTAATAACGTGATTGGTTCTTGCCCACGATAGACGCATTCTCTCTCCGCGGTCGGAGTACGTCTTGTTGTGGTTGCTTTTTGTAGGAGCAGCTGTGTTCTATGCGGGATGGGCGAAATTGGTAATCGATGGCTTCTGTAAATACCTCGGTATCCATTGCCTGGTGATTCGGAGAGTAAAACCTGAACAAGTGATGGCAAATGAATGTAAGTCATTGGTGTTTTTTTTTCTATGAAATACACAGATATTAACGAATTTTTTTAACTTTTTCTTTGTTATCCATTTCTCAGCTGAACAAGATGCTTTACTTGAACAAGAAGAAGAAGGCGTTGTGCCAAGGGAGACAGAACCCGCATCCTCCAGTGATAATACCTACAGCACGTTTCATCATTAGAGACTAGAACAAAAAGAAAAAAAAAATGTACATAGAATACTACTGTTTATTGAATGAATACATTGTCTCTTTTTTTCTTAAAAAAAAAGAATGTGTTTCTGAAGGGGTTGTTGCACGTATAAGTTTTTTTTTCTTTTTTTTTTTTTTTTTTTTTTTTTTTTTTTTACCTAGCCTATCTTACAGTTTCACATGTTTTAAGAAAAAAGGGCGCGTCATTGGGACATAACGAAAGGAAAGAGAGAAAAAACGTGGACAGACTTCGAGGAGTTAGGCGTATTTGGTTTACAAGGAGGTAACTTGGTTAGAAAGGTGTACTAACTGTCGGCCAGACCCTCAATTGTGTGCTCTTTTGGCAGGAGTCAGTGGTTGCATGTGTTTCGACCGTTGCCAGACGTGTGCTCTAGCGTTCTTCATAAAATTGCTCCTTCTTTTTTGTTATGTAATAGTATGGCTGATAGGATGGCTATTAGTCTTAAACCCCCTTGCATAGAGACCGTGTTTCCCTGAAAAATGGTTCCTTGCCGGTATTGTTTCCTTTAGCAAAAAAAAAAAAAATTAAACTTACCTAAAGCGACACCACCTGAATCTTTAGCAATGATTCCCTTAAGATTGTGAATAAACAGACTAGTTCCTTTTTTTTTCAATGATTAACAACATGAGTTTGAGAACAAGGAGTGCGATAGAGATAAAAAAAAAAAAAAGACTTCCTCTTTGCCCTGATCTATTACATGCTAAATTAGCTTTATATTTATACAGCTGTTGCTGCGCACATCCTCCTATCTAACAACAACATCATTGCAGTCCAGCTTACTTTTTTTTTTTAAAAAAAAATGGATCAGTTACTATTTATTTGCTAAAAAAGGAAAGAAAGAAAGAAAAAACAGGAAAAGGAAAAAAAAAAAACAAGGTAGGTAAGTAGGTTAGGTGATGGGTTAAAGCGGGATTACAGTAACTAGAGATTCGTTCTTTTTTTTTTTCCTTTTTGTTTTGTTGTTGTGGCAAGGGAGATTGTAGGGAGGAGGAGAAGGATAAGATGATATATTCGTTTTTTTACTTGGCTTGAACATTCACTCGGGCAGTGACGCGACGTGGGTCCAATGTCTCAGGGTCCAGGGATGGCAACAGGTATGAAATGTCATCCCATGGATGACGATACAGACCCTGTTTAAGCCGCTTTTGGTCGAGATGATGACCAATGAAACCAAGGGAACGACCCAGCACAAAAAGACCATTCAACGTACCAATACGCATGTATTCTTCGGCTTCATCCCGCGAGAAGGCACCCGACTCTCGCAAGAGATCGACAAAGGACACCGCAATACAACCATCCACGTTCAGAATCAAATTGTCCTTTTTCGATGTTGTAATTTCCTCGACTTTGAGCGCGTAATCCAAAATAGGGGTAGCAGGGAAGTTCTTCTGAACATAATTCTTAACAAGTTCCACGCGCATGTCCGGATTGGTGCGCGACTTGATTTTGTGTCCGATACCGGGAATCAGTTTGTTTGCCTTTCGCATCGAGGTGACGAATTCGCGAGGTGTCAGACCACTGTCGTAAGCCTTTGTGAAGTTGCTTGCCGCACCATCCAATGCACCTCCGAAACGTTCACCAATTGTCAACAAACCGGAAACAAGAGAAGAAATCAAATCCTTGCCAGCACGAGTAGTGATGATCGTATTCATAGCCTAAATCCCAAGAAAATCATCATCAGTACCTTGCCCTTTTCTTTTTTTCTTAAACAAGACAAAAACTTACACCTGATACGGCGGGACCATGGTCTGCTGTTAGCATCAGTACCATCTCAATAAACTTGCAAGCATAGTCGGGGAGTCGACGCTTGAACCAGAGGAGAGAAAGCACTCCGCCAATACCAATTTCTTCCTTGAACACATCTGTAATGCGCATACCGGCATAGAGCAATTCCTGACCACGGTCATCGACAATGGTCGACACAAAGCTGGCGGGTTTACGGACCAAGCCTAATTCCTGAGCCCATGAGTAGTCGATGGGGATCTTGGGGATCTCTGGCTCCGGTCGAGGCACAATGACACCCTCCTTGACCAGTTTGTTGTAGGATTCAGCAAGCACTTGGGGCATCTTTTCAAAGGTCTCTGGCACAATGATACCCGCTGCACGCATGGCCTTGTTCTTGGCGTCAGCTGTTTCAAGGTCTGAATTGGCCAAGGCACCAGCGTGGCCAAACTGGACATCCGTTGTGAACATCTTTGCACAGGTACCGATACACCAGGCAACGACAGGTTTCTTGATGGTTCCATTCTTCACTGCCTCAATCACACGGTACTCTTCAACACCGCCCACCTCACCAAGCAACACAAGCATCTTGCAGTTGGGATCATTTTCATAGCGCAAAAGATGGTCGATGAAGGTGGAACCAGGATATCTGTCACCTCCGATAGCCACACCTTCGTAGACACCGTCCGTTGTACGCGACACGATGTTGTTCAATTCGTTGGACATACCACCACTCTTGCTGACATAACCCACGGAACCCGTTCGGTACAGACGCGAGGCGACAATGTTGTCCATCATACCACCTGTGTTGCCAATCTTGAAACAGCCGGGCTTAATACCACCGACGGTAGCAGGTCCAATCACCAACACATTACGACGCTGTGCTTCGTGGAGCAACTGACGTGCACGACGCTCAGGCACACCTTCGGCAATGATGGCCACCGTTTTGATCTGTTCTGAATACTCGAAGATCTCACGCGTGGAGTCGTACACGGAGCGGCAGGAGGCGAAGTTGACAACGACATCGACCTCGGGGAATTTGGCAATGGCTTCCTTCAGGGTGGTGAAGACCGGGATCAACGTTTCCTTGGTACCCCAGTAGAATTTCTGGACGTGGGAACCGCCAAAGGGATACACCATACACGCCACGGAGGGGGTCTCACGCTTGCACATAAAGTCAAAGTCAAGCATACCTTGAACAGCACGTGGCTGCATGCCATAGACAATGGAACGCGTCTTGTTGGTGAAAGGTCGATACCATTCAGACTGCTGATGCATATGGTCATGGAAATAAGTCATGCGTTCATTGGGATTGACAGGCTTGGTGTCCTCGTCGTCCTCCTCCAAGCTGAGTTTGGGCGTAGTTGCATTGTTGTTCGGTGTGCTGGGCTCAAAGATCTGGTCTTGGAAGAGGTTACCGGAACCTGCACTGGCTGCACTGGGGGTCGTCGCACCTTCTGCTGATTTGCCGACCAGCGCGAGAGGGACGATGTCTGTGATGTGGGTTTCTGGGCCAAAGACGTGGATCTGGACACCGAGTGTTTCGCCCAATTGGCGCATGGCACGCAGACCTTCCTGGTAGTTCGGACCGCCACGACGGATATAGATACGTACATTGTGGTTGATCAAGGCTTGCTTGAATTCGGTGAGTGCACGGATGATGCCCTTAAAGGTGGTGGCCACGTTGGTGAAGTTGGCAATACCGCCACCAATGAAAAGCACCTTGCCTTCGGGATGGGCGTTGCCACGCGTCATGAGGTCCAAAATAGTCTTGGCATATTCATAGGTCTGTGTCTCAGTGGGCGCACCAGAGTACTCACCATAGTTGGCCAGTTGATCGGCGTAACCCAAGGCGGCGATGGCATCGGAATAAACAACAGAAGCACCTCCACCAGCAACCATGGTCCATACACGGCCTTCTCGGTTCAGGATGGTGAGCTTGAGCGAGGCCCCTGTCTTTCCGTCGAGTTCTTGGATATAAGCTTCTTCACGTGTGAGTTCACGGCCGAAGGGCGCAGGGAATTCCATGGGCGGGCCTTGGTCGACATGCTGCTGAGCACCAGTCGACGTCGTCGTCGGTGCGCGTGCAATGGCCCACTTGGGACCTGACTCGAATTCAGCTGTCTGATCCAACTTGGCCGCCAGATCGAGGTACATCACCCGCGGCGTCTGGCCGTCCACAGGATCTGTGACCACCAAGGGGTTGATTTCGAGGTATGTGAAGTGCAGATCCACATAGACGGAGTACAGACGCGTGATGAAGTCAACAAGCACGTCTTGCTTAAATGTTGGCACCTCCTTCAACAAGGTTTGCTTGATTTCTTCGACGGGAGGGAAAGCTTCATCCACCTTCACAAGAAGCTTATAGGCTTTGGCATCCACATCACCAATATCGATACCACCCTCATGTGTAAACAGAATATAATCGCCCTCACGCACCGAATTGATACACACATAGTATTCCGTATTGGCTGGATGCGGCATGAAAGGTTCAACCAGGAACGTTTTCAGAATACCACTTGTACGTTCAATCTAATAACCCCGCAAAGAAGAAACGTTCAGAACAACAACAACAACAACAACAACAACAAGAAGCCTTCTCCTTTTTTTTCTTTTTTTACCTTGATCTCTTTTCCGGCTCTTTCCTCAATCCATTGACGTGCTTCGGACCAGTCCTTGTTTAAAGTCAATAACCCATGTTTGCCTCTGCGCTTGATCAGTTGATCAGGCTTGGCGACCAATTTATCAGTAAGCAGCCAGGGATGTGTTTGTTCTAATTGATCGAGCTGTTGCTTGAGTGCCGCATCAAAAGCGTTGCCCTGCAAGGAGGTGTTGACATGGACGTGAGCGAGCTTGGTGGCGGTTGGCTGGAAAAGGGAGGGACAGTCCTCCACGACCAGCGGACTTCGTAACAAATGATATGCCAACAGCAGTTTGCCGTCGTATTCCCTGATTGCTTTGGCAGACATGAAAAGAGGAAGGATACAAAGAAAACAAGAAAAAGAGAGAATAGAAAACAGTTACTTGTAGGTATTTTATAGCTTATTGACAAGAAGCAAGAGGGTTTACCCTTTGTAGGTATGCTTCCGAGGAATCAAGTCCGCTTTAGTGAGGCGAACCGAACCGAAAAATCAACCTACTCGTTTCCCCCAACGTTCGAGTTTGGGGTCCCCATGATGATTCAATGCCGTTTCATCCAATCATAAGCCGCTGGACTCGGAATGTCAGGAGCACGTGACACAGCACGTTCGCTCGCCTCTTTGCGGCCTTGGGTGACGCAAAGCTTGTCAACGTTGACAAGGTTTTTTTTTTTTTTTCAAAGGCCACCTGCAAGTAATGACATATGTACAATGCTTGCTACCTTCTACAACGATGTAACAGAAAAAAAAAAAACCCCCCAACGAACGCGTCATTTTCTTCCAACAAACAAATGGTTACACAAACAGAGAGCCCAAAAGAGGTGTGCCTGTTCAAGGCTTTTTTTTTCGTGTTTTTTTTTTCTTACACCATAGGTTTTCATTAAGTTTATTAATAGGTACTGAGCGTCATATTGCCATTTAAAAAAATTCTGATTACAAGTAAACCCAATGATGCAGGTGAAAAGAAACAGAGGGATAGATGGAAAAAAAATGTTAGGGTATTCACATGCGTCTAAACTAATAATAATAATAATAATAATAATAATAATCAATCGAGGTTGTAGTTCAATTGAATGAATTTTGCTTGTAGCTTATGCGCCACTATGTGGAAAGATATGCTCTACTCTAAGAACGATGAATTAAATATTTGTACTATGTCCACCGTACTCTCGTTATTATTAAGTAGGAGACACCTGCATGGCCCGAATTCTTGTAGATAATGCATGCTCCCGGATCTCGCCCTGTACAAGTACGATCAAGCGGCCCCACATGCTTATGACCAAAAGACATTTTGTTCCGCAGTACGTTTGGCTCCTTCGCACCGGCTGAAATCAATGTCCATCAGAACAAACCAGGCTGCGTACGCAACTCACATCTTTTACTGAGGTACGTATAAAACATGTAAGCAAATAGCAACAAGGAATGAATCGAAAGCAAATCACACATTCTTTTTTTTTTCTTAAAAGATAAGAAGAACAGTAAATTCGGCGCAGGCAAAAATCTGGCATCCAAACGTCATTCATCTAGGTAACCCGTAAACGTGATCCGGTTTTCACCATGCATATCCCTGAGAGAACGCATCGAAACTGGCTCGTAAGCTCTCAACATACCAGGAATCAAAACAACTTTTGTGATTGGGTTTCTGGATGATGGTGCTGGCAACAAACGTCAAACGTTTTCATCAACCCTGAAGGGTTTGTCTTTATCTCCTTCTTGCTGTTCATTTTTTCCAGTCATCAGTTTCCCTGAATGAACAGGTAAAGAGAGAGAAGCATTCAAATGATGTGAATTCAAGGGGTGTTATGTTTAAGTACACGCACGCGCAGATGCGATCAACAAGCACTGGTATGCAGTGAGAATGGGGGAGACAGACAGAGTGTGTTAAGCATCTCAACGACTGGAAACCTGACAGACTGCGCACGTGGAAGAAACAGTGTTCATCCTGAGAGATTTAAGCTATCATTTCTTTGCTGCGAACTATTCAAACGGTGGAACCCATGTGACATACGCAGCGTTGGAGTGTGCGAACATATAGGAACATTTCTCGACGTTCTTTTCTTTTCTTTTTTTTTTTTGTGTTGGCACAGAAGATAGCTATCTCCGTGCCTTTTTGGCGAAATGGTTCTGTTGGCTGTTTTTTCTTAGACATGCTCGGACGGATCCAGACTCTTTCTTTAAAAAAAAAACAAAGAAGGACGGGTTACTTACCTAATTCTCGGAATGTAGTTCTTTGAGAAGCGTAGATGTTGGCTCTTGGTTGCCAAGGTTAAGGTACCCCTTGCATTCTTTACAAGTGACAGTTTTAGCTAAAGTGGGAAAAGTAAACCATTCAAAAATATGCCGCAGATCAGTTGCACAAGTAAGACAAGAAAGAAAGAGAAAAAAAAAGTGGCACGGCGTTTGATCCAGTCACAACATACACATCCCACCAGCGGTGCGCCACTCGCAGCACATCAATGCTTCAAAAAAAAAAAAAAAAAAGAGATAAGTTTTTCTTTTCTTTTGTGTTACAATGCTATGATAAATTAGGCATTTTTTTTTGCGATTGAATGGTATTTCATATTCGAAAGAGGCAATGCGCTTAATAAGCAAATAAAAAGAATAAATCAATTCCTTATTACCATGATCACCATGACAAACAGTTACCCGCGTTTCGTTGGGAAACCCCTGATCTTTCATTTCACTTTCTATTTCTGGCGATCTAAGTTTTGACAGGTACGTTTAGTATGAGAGAACATATAATTTTCGTTTATTAAGGTGCTTGAAAAATGGAAAAAAAAAAGTTATTTGATCTCTCATGGAATCATAGGTACGCTTCTGGTCCCCATGACAAATGTAAGGTACGATGCTTGGAAACCGCTTTTAGTGGGTTTACCAAAAAATGAGGCATAAGGCATAAAGCTATGTTTTTCTTTCCTATAAAAAAAAAAGAAGAAAAAGAAAAAATTATCCACAACCTTGCGAAGAAATAAAACGAAAATAAATTAAACAGGAAAAAAAAATATGAACATGATAAAACGTAAAAAGAAAAAAAAAAAAGTTGAAGCAAATGGAACAGCAAAGGGAAGATAAGATAATTAAAAGAAAAGAAGAAAAAAAAAAGAAGAGGTCATGGTCTTAACAGCCAACTGTGCCTGCATTGGTTGTATGCCAGTTCATCCCCATTGTCGCAGCTACGGCGGCGGCAGCAGCCATGGTGGTCCCGTTACCCGTTTGTGAAGAGGGATGCAGAGGAGGGAGATGATGTTGGGATGCGGGGGATGCAAACGTTTCATTTTGTTGTTGTTGTCTTCGACGTCTATCCTCGTGGCGTTGGTGTGTCTTCATATGTTGCGACAGATTATCCGATCGAGAAAAGGTTTTGTGGCAGTTGGGGAAATTGCAACCAAAAGGACGTTCCAGTGTATGGATACGCATGTGGCGTTTCAAATGTTCAAGTCGTTTGAAGCGCCGTTGACATTGGGGAACGGGGCAAACATGCGATTTTTGTTGACCACCGGAGGAGGTCGACGATGCAGAGGAGGAACGACGCGTGTTTGTGGTGGTGTAGGGATACGACGCGGTTGTTGGGCTTGTGTTCATGGGATAGGAGGTATAGGGCGAATGGGGTCGACCATCCGTAGGATAGAAAGCTTGGGTCTCGTGGTTTAACAGAGAAGACACGCCAGAGGGCGATGTTGGCGTGGTGGGAGAGACAAATTGGTTTGATGGAATACGCGTCGTCATGAAGGGTCTCATGTACTGCTGCTGATAGTCACCATGCATCTATACAAGTGTGTGTAAGTTCAATGCAAAAATGGGAAAAGAAATAGGTTCCTTACCTCTGTATACTGGCGATGGTCGTACATTTCGGGATACGAAGGGTTGGAGAAGTATGTGTTTCGATTAGGATCAAATCCTTCTTGTTGCTGTTGCTGTTGTTGCTGTTGCTGTTGCTGCTGCTGTTGTTGTTGTTGTTGCTGCTGCTGCTGCTGCTGCTGCTGATGTTGGTGCTGCTGTTGATGATGATGATGATGTTGTTGCTGTTGTTGTTGTTGTTGTTGCTGTTGCTGGACTTGAGCGGCGACGGCGGCGGCGGCGGCGGCCTGAGCAGCCGCATTTGCATTACTGTTTTCATTCATCATAGGTTGTTGTGATGCGCGGCGATTTTGTTGCATTATGGATTTCTTTGTGTGTGTACGATAATGAGCATGGAAATTATCAGACCGACTAAAGCTCTTTCCGCAGCCTGGAAAATGGCATACATGGGGTCGTTCGCCTGTGTGGACAAGCATATGCCTTTTCAGATGTTCATAACGCTTAAAACTCCATCCGCAGTAAGCGTATTTGCATACGTGCTTATGTTTGGTATTAGGGCCTTGTGATAGTTGAGAGCGGGAGCCACGTCTCTGCTTTTCCGTGGTGTTTGTGAGTTGTTCGTCCATAGCGTTGGGGGCTGTGGGCATGAATGCATAATTGGCACGCGATGAGTCATTTGTAGAAAAGGTGGTTTCGTCCATCGCTGTAGTTGAACTTCTGCGATAGGGATCGTCTACTTGTTCATGTTGTTGTGGGATGCTGCTGAAACTGAAGGGACCCACATCGACGGAATATTTTCTCTTGAATTGCATTGATTCTAAGAGGACAGACGAAGGCGAGACTGCGGGTGTCAAAGGAGGCGAAACCGCGTTGTGATAAAGACCAGGTGTTGGTTGATAGGTACAGGCCGCATCCTGCTGTGTGGAGGATGAAGGGAGAGAGGGCAAAAATGACGACGAATACTGACGATGATACAGCTCCTCCTCTTGGGATTGGTTCTGTTGCTGTTCAGTCGGATATTCTGTTGTTGGTGTGGTGGAAGGTCTCGTTTCGTCAAAAGCAGGCAACATGGTGATACTAGGCAACTTGTCTGGTAGTATTGGTGTATTTTGTTGATGTTCAAAACTTGACATTGTTTGGTTGTCCATTAGAAATCAAAAAGCAATAATTGTTGTTGTGCTGTAATATAAAGAGAAGAAATATAAAGAAAAAAAACAGGGGAAAGCCGCTGGACCTTTTAACTTGTTGCTCAGCAGTCTATTTAAAGCCTTTTTGTCGATCTACAACTAAAAAAAAAAAAAAGAAAAAGAAAAAGAAAAAAGAAAAAAAAAGGGAGTCCAAACAGCGACAGGTGCCGCACAGTTGCTTTAGCTTACCCCTTATTCTTTAGAGATCCAAGGGGATACGGCAAAAAGACTTAGGGGTAGAAAAAATGGTACAAATGCTTACACTCGTACATCGTACTCTATCTATCTATCTCAGTTTTTTTGGGTACCTCACTGCTCCTTTGTGCAGTAAAACACCGTCCACTCCTGGTAATTTGTCCTAAAGCAGGTATCAAGAATGAACAAGATGATCATCATGTTTGAAAGGTTCTGAACCATGTATCTCTTATTTGCCGTTAATGCATTCCTCATCATTGTGCTCCAAGACCAATGGCGAAAGAGCTCCTTGGTTCGAGCCTTTTTTTTTTTTGGTTTCTCCTAGAATGCCACCGTCGCCATGGAAAAGAAATTTCCAAAACTAGTTTTTCCCTTTTTCTCCTCAGTACTGTCTTGTGTAAAGTTCCATCATGGTCAAAGCGTTAGAAAGGTTTTTTTTTATCATTAAAGAGTATTTGATGATTTAAAATATATTCTTTCCAATTAAACCACTCTATTCATTTGTGCAAGTTTGACAGGTTACGTTTTAAGAATATCAAAGAAAAAAGGACATATAAGATCATGGAGAGGGATTTCTATCACTTTGCTGTGCAGAGTCAGTTATCAGCTTACTTAACTCGTATACACATTTGGGCTCGGAGCAAAAGCTTCCTAAACCCCTTATTTCATTCTCCTCTACAAGAAGGTTAACATGCTCAATACTTTTTTAGCACGTTCTATATTACAGAAAAAAAGGGGGGCGACAGTCCAAAGGACGCGTGCCCTCGTGCAATTGCAAACCCCCTTATAATCAAGCAGAAGAAACTCCTGTGATTGAACCCTGATCAGCGATGTTTTTGTTTTGTTTTTGTTTTACCTTTTTCTTTTTTTCTTTTACTTATCTACAGTGGAGGAGAAGACATGTTCTCCTGCATAGATGGTTTTCTCTTTTTTTGTAAACATCTATACTATTTTTGTGACACCATTCCGTATACTGCTGCACCACTTTTCTTTTTCAACAAGGAGACTAAAAAAAATAATTATAATAATAATAATAAAGAAAAAAAAACAACAACAACAACAAAAAATGATAAAATGACAATGGAAAAAGAGAGAAAGAGAGAAAATGGAGAGAGAGAGCGTACGTGCCTGAGAGTGAGAGGAGGGTTTACTTTGGCGGATTTCCTTGCTAGCCACCAGACCCTTTTATCCGAGCGAGAGAGCACGAGCCTCATGAGTTTTGCGGATGAATGATCCGTGCGGCTGGATTGAATGATCCAAACAACGAAAGGGCAAGGGGAAAAAGACGTACGGCTTTCAAAACAGGGTTTGATTCGGAAGATGTCCACTTTGGGAATTAAATCATACTTGCGTACAGATTGTAGATCACACGATCCATTTTGATTGTTACACGTTGCCACAGTCTTTTGTGTATATGCAAAATAACGACCAAGATGGCAACAGTCAATTACGAATGTTGAGCAGGGGACCCTTACCTCCTCTGATTGTACCTTATTTAAGACGATTCTTTCATTTATCCATTTCATGCAAAAAGCATGACATTTAGACGTTGCGCAGATGCAGTTTTTGGGACTTACGATGTACAGGTTAAAAAGTACTGACTTGACTTCAAATGGCATCATACCTTCTGGTCATTTGTAGCCAAACATAAAATGATAAGGAAAAAAAAAATTATATATAATAAAAATAAAAATAAAAGAAGTTTTAAGGAGATGCCAGGTCTGGTTATCATTTACGTTTGAATGAAATGATGATATAACCCAGACGTCAACCTTTTCCGGACGATTTAATACCCGATCCCTCGGTCGCAACTGCCTCACTTGTGGGGGGGTGGTTGCGATGTATGGTGAAGATCCTAGACCAAAAAGATTCTCATTCTTTCATCCACCCGTGCAAGCAGTGAGTGTACAACAAACATACATAAAACGTCCATGATTTTAAAAACCAATAAAACATTCGACTCTTGCCGACGTTGTGATCCGCGAGCAAAACACTATTCACTTGCACAAGCACGTCTTAGGCAGGTAAAGAAAAAAAAAAGAAGTCCGTGACTTGATGAGTGAGCTCCATTGACATGGCAACAGATCATTGAGAAAGCGCACACCTCATGCTGTCAAGGCTGTCAAGACTTTTGCTGAGAAGACTATGGGTACGAAGGACCTCCGCCTTGATCCTGCATTGAACAAGGCGTTGTGGTCGCGCGGTGTCAAACATACCAACCACTGTATCCGCGTTCGTATCGCCAGTAAGCATACCGATGAGGAGGATGCTAAGGAGAAGCTTTATTCCTACGTTACCTACGTTCCCGTTGCCGACTTCAAGGGTAAAGGTTTCTTTCACTTTTGTTTTATTTGGGAACTAAAGAAAAAGCATTCAGGTCTTGAGACAGTTGTTGGGTTGATGATGAATAAACGTCATCGATCAAACCAGGATCGGCGATCTAAAAAATGAGTAAGTGTGATGGAACACCGTGGGAAACCTGTAAAATGATCATTGTTCCCACGAGACGCATTTCAGAACGAACTCAACTCCAAAAAGCTTTTCAGCTTGAAAATAAATTTTCCGTTTGTTTCGGAACTGAACCTATTCGCTTTTTTTTTCTTTTCTTTTTCTTTGTGTCACACAAAGGGGTTTTCATAGATTAGATAGCGGAACTCTCTTTCTTTTTTCATATCTTTTTTTTTTCTCTTCTCTTCTTTTTTTTTTCTCTTCTCTTCTTTTTTTTTTCTGCAATGGCTGAAACGAGTACAACGAAAGATCAAATCGTATCTTCAACCAATAGACGAATGAGTTCTCGTCAGACTGTATCATCACTTTACGGTGTTGACATTATGGCTGCTGCTGGTTCGTCTGCATTCGTTTCACCTTTTATTGCTATAGTTGATCGGTATGAATTTCTGTCATTTCTCTTTTCTTTTCTTATAACTTTCTTTTCTTTAGTGCAATCATTGAAAGTGCAAATGGCAAACGAAAACTTGGTGCTGGTTTAACTTTTGGCTTAAAGTCTTTTTTGACAAAACCACACAAATTCATTATCTCTCCTCAATACCGTTTGGTCTTTGGTCTCTATTTTGGTACTTATTTTACTGCTAATGTTGTTGATACTACCTGCGAATTACAATCTGTTGAACATACAACAACCTCATGGTTAAAATTCATTGCCACAACTGCCGTCAATATGTCCGTATGTATATACAAAGATCGTACATTCACTCGTATGTTCGGTACTTCCGCTGTCCGTGCTTTACCACTCTTCAGCTATCTTTTATTTGCCACGCGTGATTCCATGACTGTTGCCGCCAGTTTTATCGCCCCTCCCCTCGTCTCCTCTGCCCTTCAGACACGTCAGTGGGATGAAGAACATGCAAAAGTAGCCGCCCAGCTATCTTGCCCAGCCGCTGTCCAGTTTCTCAGCACACCACTCCATCTTCTTGCTCTTGATTTGTATAATCGCCCTGCCACTCCCATTGGTCAACGCACAAGTCTGATAAGATCTCTTTATTTAAAGACAACCCTAGCTCGGTGTGCTCGTATTGGCCCTGCCTTTGGTATTGGTGGCGTGGGTAACACGTATCTACGAAGTTACAGATCCAAATTTCTCGAAAAATAATCCATTTTAGTTATGCTTGTTTCTTTTTGTTTGTTTTTTCCTTTCTTTGTGTAATATACATGTGTTCCAATTTGTTAAAACCATTCTGCTTTTTCCTAAAGACAAAGGCAAGAAAACTGTGACTCGGCATGAGCGCAGGAGTGCAAAATAAGTTTTGTGGTATGCATAAGCACAACTAAGCGTGAGAAAAGTCTTCTTTCTCGGTCGCTTGCCGGTTTTCCGGATTTACAAAAAAAAAGTGCTTTTTCGTTGCACGAAATCATAGGCGCAGCTGTCTTCAAATAGCAAGTCCATCGTGTTGATGAAAGCTTATAATTCCTAAGCTTGCTGTACAATGATCATTCATGATAGCCGTATTCCTTTTCCACTATTTCAATTCAACAAGATGTCACGTAATCCAGACGATATCTTAACAAGTAAAAATCAGATTCTTTAGAGCCGTACCAAACCCGACCCGCATATCTACCGAAACTACGCTAAACTTTACTGATTTCCCGAGCCGGGAAATTTGGCGTGGCTCCTAAGAAATCTGTTTGGTGGTAGATAAGCACAGCAAGCCCAGATCGTTCCAACGGATGCTGTTATTCGAACGCTGATATGGTATATTATCGATCTCCGAACATTCGCTTTCAGCTCAAAAAGGGCGAAGGGAGCTACTCTCCCTTAAAACGAAAGATTATCGAGATGTCTATCGTGTCGAAGATCTCGAGAAGAGAGTCGTGACTGAGAAAGATAACGATAATCTCCGCAATATCTACGCGGAGTTATGCGTGGTGGTGAGGTCTTAAATGTTCTCAGATGGAGGCAGATTCGTACAGACTATTCAGTTGTTGTGCTCTGATCTCTGTTTTGTAAGCTAAAGCTAGCAGTAGCAGATCATCTGAATACTTCCCGAAGGACAACCACTTGACTTTCTCTACATGGCCAAGTTACAAATCTCCAATTTCGTAATATTTGGCGAAGTAAATGGTGTTGGCGATCGTCTCGTTGAAGCGATCAGTAAATTATGACGGCCTACAGTCAACGGCGCTCATAAGAATCCTTGCGCGAATCGGGACTTAACTGTAACGCGAAGCGCCATGGATACCATAGTTTGGTGATCACCAAACAGCTACGTAGACTTTTATTGCGGATCACGCGGATATAAGTAGGCATTATATGAATTTCATCTGAGCTCACCAGACACCTTGAGAGCGGGTACTAGTTCTCTGGTCTTGAGAAGATGGATGGTCTCAAATGTCTTTTTTTCTCCTCCCATCCGTGTTTCCAGTCCCGAAAATGAGTCCATACACGCATTGAAACAAACGCATATCTTATTTTTTTTCTTATTTTTTTTTGCCAACTTGACGTATAAAGAGGCGTAAGGTTTGATGATATACCTATCAAAATGCCCGAAGGTTCCTGTTACGTTTTGAACAGCCGAGGAGCTTTGGGCCGAAGAGTTCTGGGCCGCACCTCTGCGGTCCCTGAGGGAAATCCCACAAGCCACGCAGGGCAGGCAACGGGGACGGTCGTGACTTTGTTGTGGCTGTCTGACGGGACAAATTCCTTTTCTCGAGTTCCCTGTCTCGCACTTATATTTCTATAGCAATGGGTCGTCGTGCCAGAAACAAGCAAGCTCCCCCAGCACCTCTTGATGGTCCTGCTCATAAGAAGCCTCAGAATAAGAAGGCTAACCAAAAGAAGAATGAGATCAAGCGGAAGCGTACACAAGCCGATGACAGCGATGTGATCAGCCCTAAAAAACTGAAAAGCAATAATGTTGTTAAGGCCAAGCCCGAGAAAAAGGCTGCTGCTGCACCAGCTGCGCCTAAAAAGACGAAGAAAGAGGAAAAACAACCCGAAGCTGATCTGTGGGACGATGTAGATATCGCTTCGGACGATGAGAATGAAGAGCTGGACGACGACGAGTTTGATCTGGAAGCCATGGAGGCCATGCCCTCCGACGAGGATGAGGAAACTGTTTTCCCCAAGATCGATGCTGATTTCCTTGGCTCTGATTCCGAAGAAGAACTGCCAGCTGACGAAGAAGAGGAAGACGAGGAAGACGAAGATGAGGACGACGAAATTGCTGAGGTACGGGTTTCCCTTGGTTTTTTTTTTAGGAACAGCTATTAACGATTGGGATCTAGTTTGAAGGACTTGATGAGCGCAAGTCTCGTAAAATCGAAGCTCGTAAAGCTCGGGAAGCTGCTATGGCTGAGGCTGAATTGATGGACGCGGCCATGCAGACGAACATTGCTGAAGAGGGTGAACGATTCGAACTTCCCGAGGGTGAGGAAGACGAACTGATTGCAGATGTGACCCAAGTGAACACACGTATCAAGGAAATCGTAAACGTCCTCAACAATTTCAAGACATTGCGCGATCCCGCCAAGTAAGTTTGCTTTTTCGTTTTTGTTGTCGTGTACAATAACGTAGGAACTTATTCAATGTTTTCAGGTCACGTCAGGACTATGTGGATCGATTGATCAAAGACATTTCACATTACTACGGCTACTCCGAATTTATGGCCGAAAAATTATTCGAGCTGTTCCCTGTAGCCGAGGCAATTGAATTCTTCGAAGCTAATGAAGTGCCTCGTCCTGTGACGATCCGAGCCAACACGCTCAGAACACGTCGACGTGATCTTGCACAAGCATTAATCAACCGTGGTGTCAACTTGGATCCTATCGGTAAATGGAGCAAAGTTGGTTTGCAAGTGTTCGAGTCACAGATTCCTATTGGTGCGACACCCGAGTACCTTGCTGGTCACTATATGCTACAGGCAGCGTCTTCATTCTTGCCAGTGATGGCTCTTGCACCACAGCCTAACGAACGTGTGCTGGATATGGCCTCTGCACCCGGTGGTAAGACAACGTACATTGCAGCACTGCAGAAGAACACAGGCATGGTCTTTGCCAACGATGCCAGCAAGGACCGTCTAAAGAGTTTGATTGCAAACATTCACCGTATGGGAGTAAAGAACGCCGTGGTATGCAACTACGACGGTCGCGAGTTTCCAAAGGTTGTAGGTGGATTTGACCGTGTGTTGCTTGATGCACCCTGTTCTGGAACAGGCGTTATTTCTAAAGATCCCAGCGTCAAAGTGAACAAGGTAAAAAAAAAAAAAAAAGGTGAAAGGATTGCACAAATCTAACGATAATTTCATCGATAGACGGAAAGAGACTTTATTGATATTCCCCGTTTACAAAAAGAGCTCATCCTGAGTGCAATCGACTCTGTAGATGCAAGGTCAAAGACAGGTGGATACATCGTCTACTCTACCTGTTCCGTCACTGTTGAGGAGAACGAAGCAGTAGTCAACTATGCGTTAAGTAAACGAAATAATATCAAGCTTGTATCTACAGGACTTGATTTTGGCCGAGAAGGATTTGTATCGTAAGTACCTGGAACATGGTCTAAGTACGATTTGTCTCACCAAAATCCACAGATACCGAGGCAAGCAGTTCCATCCAACTGTTAACCTTACCCGTCGATTCTACCCACACGTTCATAATATGGATGGCTTTTACGTAGCCAAATTCAAGAAATTGTCGAACAAATTTGATGACAAGAAGGAAAAGGCAGAAAAGTCAGAAGAAGGTAGCAACAATGCTGAAGAAGCTGAAGAAGAATGGACTGGATTCGATGAAGAAGAAGATCAAAAACTCATTGAAGGTATGTTCACATTGTGATTTTACGAAAAGCAGGACTAACAACAATGTATCTGTAGAATCAAAGGCGAGACTCCAAAAGAAGAAGGGAATCAGAAAGTAAAAATTTTGCATAGCTAATAAAATAGATCATTATCATACATGTTCCATACAAAAAAAGAAAGAATGTTGTTTTTGTCAGCACGGGTCTCTTATCTCTTCGCGATGTTTTGAAAGTAGAAGAAGAATATGGTCCTCCTCGACTAGTTTATCAGCGCAGACTTGTATCAGCTGCTCACATATTTCTGGATCTTTTTGTTACCCAAGGCAGTTAATGACTCCGGTGATTGCCTTAGCCATCATTTAATGCCTATCTATTTCCTCTTCTGGAGCTCAATATCAGCAGACAGCTAATTGGTTCTATGGTATAACTCGCTTCCCCAGCTATTTTTTTTCAGGGTAGCAACGTATTGCTACATGTTCAAATATATGATTGATCAAACCTCCAAGCTGTTTTGCTGGCTTTTTATGCTTCGTGCAGGAAGAGATATTAGGATTTTAGATCCCGAAAGTTTAAAGTGACGGGGCAGATCTGGGTGAGGCGGTACTCTACTGGCGTTGTGGAGATCAAAATCTGAGTATACGTACTATTTCAAGTGACATTTGAGTTATCTTCAATATCGAAGATCAGGGATTTGCGCAGAATATCGAAGAGTGGGAGAACGAGGATGTCGAAGGACATCTTAATCCGCACAGCATGTCTATTAAGTCTACCAGAGCGACTCAAAATGTCACAACCTCGTTGCTGTCTACCGGAAGTTATCTTTTGTCACGTTGCAAAGCACCCTGATTCACAGATAATCCCACGAAAATGTTCCACTCGTAGGATTTCAAGTCAAGACACACTATTCTTCGGCTCTGCTAGCCCGGTACATATTTCCATCGACCACACACAGGATAGCCCACGCACTTCCTTTATGCTTTTAGTCTGCACGGACCTTTTGTCTCAAATTCTTCCATGTGATAGATACATCTTGTTCGATACAAAGCAACAGGGTCCTTTATGAACAGAAATAACTTTCGGCTTAAGCAAAGCTACATCCGAGTATAGTAGTGAACTGAATGTTGCATCGACCGTGGGGACCAAATTTATAATAGGAGAAAACTTTAAGTTTCAATTGGCGCATCTTTTATTCTCTCATAGATTTAAGATTTTGTAAGAGTAGTGTGAGAATGGATCCCAAGGAACGATATATCTGAATTAGTTGATTTATGCCACTCGGACAAGTTTGCCATTCAGTGAGGGGAGTGGTAGTTTGATGGATAAATGGCAGCATGCTCAATTCTTTTCTTTTCTTTTCTTTTTTCACTGCGCAGGCTTTGCAGCCTCATTGGACTTATGTAGTAGGGTAGGGTCTCATGGTACTTGGACAGCAAATCCCTTCTTTGGGTAGAGAGCCGAGGCTATAGATGCGACCAGGTTTTAATCCGCGCTAGTTATAGTTAGCCAATTGCCGTAGACGAAATTTTACTCCGGTTCCCAGTTGCACAAGGTACAAAAGAAACGAGGCGCAAGTCCAGTCCACAGTGTTAAATGCAATTTATTTCTCTGTTAGAGTACATGTTTGGATTAAGCATACAAGAGTCGCCGATAGTGTATTTATACATTGTTAACATGGTTATTCTTTTTCTTGAAATTCTTTATTTCTTATTGTCGCGCAACGTGTCACAATAGTTTGGATAATGATAAAATGTGAACAACACTCTTTTTTCTTTCCTTTTCCTTTTCCTTTTCTTCTACCTTTTTTTTCCTCAGATGGGTAACAAACCTTCAAAATATAAAAACTTTGAGGATTCAACTCTTAAAAGTGACTGCATAAACTCTCAACAATCGACGAATTCCGTAACATTGGATGGAAGACAGTATCATAACATTAGTACCAGCTCTTATTTCATGCCACGCGATGAACAAGAACAAGATCGACTAAACTCCGTACGTTGACTTAACCCTATTTTCTTCCTACCGACTATAATCCCCTTTATATAATATATATATATATACATGCATCATACATATATAGCAACATTTCAGTGTCAAAGCAATATTTGGCGGGTAAGCCAAAACAAACGTCCCTGTTTCTGTACATCTACAACGTATGTGTAACCACAAACAACATTCAGGAACATTCAGCAACAGGTCCTTGAACATTTACCAAGCAATGCAAAAATACTGGATATTGGTTGTGGATCCGGATCATGGGTCATGGTAAAACCGAGGCAACCTTTCTTTTTTCCTTTTTTTGGATTATTGATAAACATAAAAATAGGAAGTGGCCATTGACCATCCCGGAACAAACGTTATCGGAGTCGATATGGCCGACATGTTCCCAATGACGATTCGCCCAGAAAACGTCCAATTTTTACTTCATAACGTTCTCGATGGACTGCCCTTTGAAGATAATACATTTGACTTTGTTCATATGCGACTGATGATTGGTGCATTACGACACGACGAATGGCCCAAAACAATTGCCGAGATTGATCGCGTGCTTAAACCAGGAGGTTCGGTGCAGCTCGTTGAAGGCGATTTCACGGTCCGCAACCACTTGGAATAAAAAAAAATAAGCTTCTTACTAATTCTTATTTGTATTCAGGATACTTCAAAAAGTCCACTGATAGAAAAAGTGCTAACTGCATGTAGGTACCACCATCTTTTTTTTTTTTTTGGGAGGAACAGTAACTAACAGGAAAACAAAAAAAAAAAAGTTCATGAAGCAATGCGGGAACGAGGCCAAGATCCCTGGATAGCATCCAAATTAGAATCATTTCTGGAACAATTATCATACGAGGCTATTCAGGTAGAGGTGCGCAAGTTTGATTACTGTAAGTGTATGTGTATATACTATATATTCTATTTGATATTAACAGCGATAGATAGCCAAGCCGGATGATCCGATTGCACAAGAGATGTTATGGAACTGGAGAAATGCCTTGCGTACACTGCGACCTGCACTGTATCCGAAACTAGCCAAGACACCGGAAGAATACGATGATTTGATTGATCGATATATTGAAGATTGCACCCGCTATGGCTGGTATGCCCAGATGTGGGCCTGCTGCGCTAGAAAGCCAAAATAGAGAGAGAGATACATCAGCTATTACTTATAACTTGGATTATCACTGCCGTAACTGTAGCTTTCGCAGAATAAATACAATATGTATATGTTTAGGGATAGAATGACAGACACCTTCCAAACTTGTTATTTTCGACACTTGCTTACGCTAGCCTACCAAAAATAGCCTCACATCTTGGCTAAGCAATATCAAAACCATTGTGTTGGAGCAGATTTCACATCACTCTATGCTTCCCCATTTCTGAATATAGATGACCTCACGTTGCAGCCTTTTTTTTTTGTTCTTTCAGGTCTCCGTTGTCCACCGGTACCAAAGCGCTTTGGTCAGTAAAACGGACTAAAAAGGGAAGCTACAAAGATCTACATCCTTTCATTCACCCTTTATAATGTGTGGTTAACTCTGGTTTTAAACCTTTCTTTTATCTTGAAGAGATATGTACCACGTCATTTCGCCAAAACAACTGATAAAGAAGGTTGTACAAAGCGATCGGACACAGAAGGGATAGCTTCTTTTTCACCATTATTCCGTTTTCCCATGAACACGGATTCTCGTACAGATGCGTAGTGACATGCATATGGCGCAAGTGAAAATAGAAAAGGTGGTGAAGACATCAGCCGGGTATTTTTTTACGCAATTGGTTAGTTCACGTTCTTCTCTGCCTGAGAAATGAGAAGGTTCATATAGACAAGCGGCTTGTAGAAGTTGGAGATCCGTGCTTCTGTTTACTAGGTGCCTCAGCTGATTGCCTCCCTTTCTTGCCGCCTATGGATCACTGTTTATTGAATAGTCTCCACCCTTACGGCAAACATAGGATAGACTCTGACATGCGTAAAGATCGAACGGAACTGATGGTGCGGAATATGCCTTAGTCGTCATCTATTTTTATGTGGTTACTTCTATTAGTGTACTCACTGCCTTATCGGTTTGGTTCTTTTGGTCATTCTCAGTGCTATTTATCTTTTTCCTAATCTATCCTACCACTTATTGCCTAAATTTTCAGTGGAGGCACGTACAATATGTCGTGCCCGAACCTTGAGACTGAAGGGATGTTGTGTCCGATCTGACCAAAAAAAAAAATTTGCAACACCAAATGGTCGCCGACTATTAACCTCCCGGATGAACCGGTGGGTACGTTCATTTTTACCTCGACTTCTTCCGTCTTTCAAAATGGAACCCATTCCAGCGGGAAACTACGATGCATGGACGCGAGACCAATTATTAGATCGTGTACGAGCGTTGGAGAAGCAGATCGTCGGGTCCTCGCCACAGCCAAAAAAGGCGAAAAAGGAACGCCCGTTTGACATGAGCAAGTACGAACAGCGTCGTGTAGCATTCAAAGTAGCCTATTTTGGTTGGAATTATCTGGGCTTTGCTGCTCAAGGAGAAGCAGCAACACCAACCGTCGAAGGCGAGATCTTCAAGGCGCTGGAAACATGCAAACTCATCGAAAGCCCTGAAAAGTGTAACTTCACACGTTGCGGCCGGACCGACAAAGGTGTTAGTGGACTGGGCCAAGTCATAGCACTCGATGTGCGCAGCAACCTCAGCAAAACAGAGATAGAAGCACAGACGAGAGAAAACGAAATTGCATACATTGACACCCTTAACCGACTCCTACCGGATGACATTAGAGTGTTTGCCTGGACACCTGTGTCTCCCACATTTAGCGCTCGGTTTGATTGCAAATCACGGACGTACAAATACTTTTTTGCCAAGGGTTACTTGGATCTGGAAAAAATGAGAACAGCTGCCAGTTATATGCTTGGAGAACATGATTTCCGTAATTTTTGCAAACTGGATCCATCCAAGAACATCACAAACTACAACCGTACTATTGTATCTCTTGATATCAGATCATGTACTGTCGACACGAGTGCTCTAGGTCCTGGTATGGAATTCTACGAAGTCGAGTTAAAGGGTACAGCATTTTTATGGCATCAAGTGCGCTGTATCATGTCAATCCTATTTCTGGTGGGCCAAGGTCATGAAGCACCCGAAGTTGTTCAGCAACTGCTAGACGTTACCAAGGTGCCAGCAAAACCGGAGTATCCGATGGCGAGTGACTTACCATTGTTGCTATACGACTGCGAATTCGAAGGATTAAATTGGTCCTACGCATCTCGAGCGAGTCATACAAGTCCATGGCGGACGTTCAACCATTTGCATGAACAGTGGTGTGCGCAGATGATCCGTGGTTTGATGTATCAGACGTTCCTGGATCAGGTCAAGTCGTTTTCCTGGGAAGATGAACATGGTCAGAAAACGTTGCATGAGCGAAGGATAGGTGGTTTAGACAGATCCGGTAAAGATAAAGCCGTCGTACTGGGAGGAGGCAGGGAAGTGCGGACTTCCCGATACAAGAAATTGATGGACCGCCCTCGAGGGGACACAGATGAAGTGAAAAAAGAAAAATATATTGCGCGGAAAAAGAGAAAGGTGGAACAAAGCTAAAAGAAAAGAAAAAAAGACCATAGAATAAAATGAAACATGTATTGTGAATAGATACTGTACTATGGACCCCAATGACCATTAAATAAGCCAATACATACAGTATCTACGCACAGGTCAATTGCAACTTGCAAGGGGCTAGAGACAGAGAAAACTGACGCTAAATGCGCTGTCAATGTTTTTTTTTCTTGTTTTTGATTAGCGATGTCTTTCTTGCTTGCGATGCAACGCATGTTGCAGCGTGGTTTTAGACTTTTTTCAACGGAACTTGTTTTCTTTTCGAAAGCTGGTGGTGCCTGACCATGGGTTGTCACCGCTACTGTCGCTCCTTGCCGCCACCTACGAATGTACCCCTTCCGTTGGAACCTGAGGACCCATTCCAGTGGATCGGATGCATAAATCAGAGCGCTCCGCCAGCTCCTATTTATCACCTGCTGTCTGTTAGCTCGATCGTTCTGGTAGTTTCAGCTGCTAAGGGTAATCTGGTTATTTCTCTCGTAAAGATTGTATCACCAGAGAACCAGCTTTGCATGGAGTACTAGAGTTGCTGTGATGGCTCAATAGGTCTATATCCAACACTAGAGTACCCGCTGCATTGGATTCGCACAACGAAAAACGCATTATACCACTCCGATAGCTGATGTAATTAACTTACTTTGTCAATCGTTGCAAATTGAACCCAGGCAGAAGATGTACTTAAAAAGACAGAGATTCGAATATGGACGGCGCATAAGAGATAGTGTCGGCGTTGCATCGAGAATCCGCTATGAAGGCAAACAACATGAAGATATATAAAGCATATATGCATTGCTTGAAGATTTAACTTTTTTACTTTCATTTGCGTTTATTTTTTTTTCGAAAATTTGAAAGTTAACCATGGTTACCCCTGTCAATAGCACTTCTTGCTAACAAGAAAACTCAAGGCAGCGGATTTTGAAAACCGAAAAGAGAACCTGCATGATCCAACGCTGCTATTGGTGTACCTCACAAATCTTGGTTTCTTCTCACGCCTTGGACATAACCCCCTTTACCTCATGCGTGCGCGGCCACAAATGCGTTGCATCGGCTATACACAGTTTAGCTATCGACCTCAGTGTTATTATTCAATGTCGCTAAATCCAGCTGCCATTCGGCAGCACACAGCAAGCGGACTAACAAAACGATGCTACTCCTTTGCAGCGACCAACTTCACCAAGAGTCATCTTCACTTACCCACCATCGGTTTACCAAGGATGGCAGCATCCATTATCACAACACCATCTTTGTTCAGAACACAAGTCAGACATTATGCTGCCGAATCTGGGGGAGGGAAGACTACAGGAGGAGAAGATGAGAATGGGATTGCGAGTGTTGGCGCTGAAATAGAGCAAGACGTTGAAAAAGACAATTTTGTGCAGCTTATAAGCGATTCCATTGCTGACCCGAGGACAGTGAGTGCATAAAAGGCCAATTCATCCTTCATAGTCGCGATTTAATGCCTCTGTATGCGTCAGATTGTCAGACACCTCAATGACTATGTGATTGGTCAGGAACGAGCTAAAAAGGTTTTGGCAGTCGCAGTGTTTAACCATTACAACCGTGTACGAGCTAATTTGAATCGAGAACAACGCCGACAATATGAACGTGAAAGGTCGTCTTCTTCGCCTACCGCCATTGAATCAGAGGAGCCACATCATATCGAACATCATCGCCCAGCTTTGCCGCAGGACTACTATACTGCCAATGCCTCAGCCCAGGGAGTGGACAACAGCGATTTGGCACATACTAACAGGCCATCGGCGAATAGTAAATAACAGATAACATACTTGACCTTCGGATGACTCAACAACACGCTAGGATCACCACGTAGAAACTGGATGAATCCGCCTACAAGTATACGGACATCAAGGGAAACTGGAAAAATGTCAGACTATATAGATGATAACGACACCGTCTACGATAAAAGCAACGTCTTGCTGATTGGACCTACTGGATCAGGTAGACGTTTTTGATGAGCGCTATCCATCAGCAAAGTTAACCAATCTCGATAGGCAAAACACTTTTGGCGAGAACGTTGGCACAGATACTACAAGTCCCTTTTTCCATGTCTGACGCTACCCCCTTTACGCAAGCTGGATATGTGGGCGAAGATGTAGAGCTCGTTATACAGCGTTTGCTTCAGGTAAATTTAATGTAACGGAAGTTTAGACGGGATTGTAGCTGAGGATGATACCTCTTAGTCATGCGATTATGACGTGAAAAGGGCAGAGACGGGCATCGTTTTCATTGATGAGATTGACAAGATATCCAGACGAGGTGATGCTGCGTCACCCTCAAGAGATGTGTCGGGAGAAGGCGTACAACAAGTAAGAATTTTGACTTCTTATCCTTACGGTTAAAATCTACGCTACTTTTAGTCGCTTCTGCGGATGCTAGAAGGAACGATAGTAAATGTGGTAGATAAGTCTGGTTCCAACGGCTCTCCAAGTAAGAAAGGAGGCCACCCTGGGAACAGTTCTCTAGGAAATACACCCAATGTCGGAGGAAAAGGGGACACTTATTCAGTCGACACAAGTAATATCCTCTTTATCCTTAGCGGAGCATTTATTGGACTTGATAAAACTGTCCAGAATCGGTTGGCAAAAGGAGTAAGGCTGCTTGTATAAGACTAGTAAGGCTAATTTACATGTAAATTCATAGTCTATTGGATTTGGTTCGATTATACAATCCTCTTCTGATGACTTTATAATTAACAAAGAGGGCCAAATCATTTCAAATCCATTAGATCTGGTAGAGCCCTCTGGTAAGGATGATCGATAGCGTATTAGCCAAATTAAAGGCTTATTTCCCAAGATTTGGTCAAGTACGGACTTATTCCCGAATTCATTGGAAGAATACCTGTGCTGGCCGCGGTGAACGATCTCAGCGTGAACGACCTTGTACGCATACTAACAGAGCCCAAGAATTCGCTTGTAAAACAGTACGAGGGACTCTTTGGGCTTAGTCAGGTATAGTTGAAAGATCAAATTTTGACTTATACAGCTTACCTAAAGAGCTGTAGTTGAAATTACAATTTAGCAAGACCGCTTTGCAACGCATTGCAGAATTGGCTCTTGAAAAGAAAACCGGTGCACGTGGATTGCGACGCATCATGGTAAAATCACTTGTCAATACGTGATGTCCTATTTATTTACTCCAAAGGAAAACATTTTGCTGGAACCAATGTATGACGCACCTGGAACGGGTATTCGGAGGGTCGTAATCGATAGCAAGGTGGTTACCCGCGAGAAACAGCCGATTTACCTTGGGCATAAGAGCAGAGAAATAGCAGAGAAAATTATCGCCGCCGACGAGAGTGCTGCAGACCAACATATTAATCAGGAAACACTTCAGCGACAGATGACACAATTATAACTCGGCTGGTCTCCGTTTTCCACAACTTCAGACCGATCCACAAGGAATACGGCTACTAGTGAGGATTGTCCCACTACAGTCTAAAGTTGACCCATGCGAAAATAAAGCGTTCTTACACAATGCAAAAACATTTCTTTATGACAAAGAGTGAAGAGATGATACGGAAAATTTTATACGACTCCTCTTTTCTTGCCACTTTTCACATCTGACTTTTAATTAAGGGCAAACTTCTTGCTATCTAACCTGGTGGTCACCCCCAAGAAATATTCATACTTCGTCAGATTTTTTACTGATTCATAGGTAAACTCACCCAGCTATTTACTAACAATCGCATCTCCTCTTCCATTTCTTTATTTCAGCGTCGAGCAGTTAGCATGAAACGATGGCGCATAAAGTATAACGACAACCATAATTGCTTGCAACACCGTCGTTATTTCTATCAGAGACTGTAGTCCATATAGTAACATAACATCCCTGAGGTCATAGTTATTCATATGCAAGCTCCGTTATATGTATTTGTAAAAAGAGATCAAAAAATATACTTCGCCTCTCATCGACTTATCCATCACCATGTTCTTATGGTAACTGATGCCGTATTCTCTCAATTATGCATAAATAAAGCGATACAAAGCTACGCTTTACTCGTTTTATTTGAAGGATATGTATACGTACCTCATATAGCACAAATCACTATAACCTCTAGAAACTACAGAGATGTCGCTTTGCTAAGATCTGGACTGCCATTGCTATCCTTGGTATAGTTCCACGGATGGCTGATCAAGCTTACAGGTGATCCAAAACAATGCCCCACCGATGTGTCACTTCTCTGTGGTGCGGAGAACGACAACTTCGTAAATGTCATTTCCGTTGATCTGGGTTTTCTTCCAGATCACTGTGAAATGTAGCCGATCGGTTAAGCCTACAGTGGATCAGCGAAACAATGAGATAACAAAATACGGATCAAAAGATGGTCTCTATCCTTTTACAGACAGCCTTGCTATTTATACTGTTTGCTGAACAGATTTTTACGCTACTCTATGTAAATTTTGTATCAATCAAGTGCCAGGTTTGCGCTAAGAAAGGGATGAAATATGCAATTATCAGATGTAAATTGAGGATAAATAATACATCACTTACATCAACTCGGTCCCCAGATGGACGCAGGATTTTATTCGAGCAGCATCAAAATTCATTCATGGTTAGTAAATGGAAGATATTTTGATGTCATTTCACTTAGTCCCGAAGGGCATAGCCGCCCGATGGGGCGGCAGTGGAGATTATACTGTAGTGGCGCAAGCGCCACTTTGGTTTTTGACGCCGTGCAGAGGACTTGGAGCAATACAGCCTCTGGCGAGGCTCTGTCGTGAAAGTTGAATGAGGCTGCGTGTGACAACATTTACCTACCTGGTGGTGAACAAGTGGTTACGCCACAACTGAGACGGCTCGAGACAAAGGACATGCAGGCTAAAGAATAGACGTTAAAACATAAGGAACCTTGTATATATATAAATTGACATCCTTATCGGGAATACCTTTTCAAATAACAGAGCCAAAGAATTTAGAAATGATTCATGCGTGCCTTTAAAATACGGATCATTCTGCATGAGATCTGTTCTTCTCTCGAGGCATTTTACTCCTTCCAATGGGACAACGAGAAACCACCACTGAAGTACCTCAATGCAAAAATGATGTTCTTGCTTCAATAAAGCTTCTCTTCTGTGTATCTTGACATATTGTTACTGCTTTCGAATTAATACTGAGAAACCACTATTGAGGCAAATTAATGCGAAAACTAGCTTTGTTTCAATGGGACATCTTCCTTATCTTGAGACATTGTAGTATCCAGCTATATCAAATGGTCTAGTGCGATTATAAGCGGATGTTTAATTAAATATATCTGAACTGACTCGGGAACTCTGTTACTGGCGCGACTCAGTGTTATATAAATATCACCACCTAATGTAGACTTGATCTCTTGTTCTGATTCCAGAATGAATCTCAGTACACTTCGGTTTCATTGTATTCCTTGTTTTTCACACCTTTATTTTGACCTTTACGATTACACGATACAACATACATTCGTACTGCTTCCGGGAGTATATCGAAAAATTATTGCTGCAGCACTCTAATGCAAAACTGAGGTCACCCAGGCGCGAAGTATTCCTTGGATTAACGCAGCATAAACTACTTCTCCGCGCCAAGACGCATCACCCTCTAGGGCAAAATTTATTTGACTTGTGCGTCCCGTAATATTTATTTGATGCAAATACTCACTCAAAATCCAGTTCTAGTTCCTGAACAGACCGCGGTAAGATAATTCTACATCTAAAACGGTGGAATTATCCTTTACCCAATAACCAATGTTTTCTCCATTAACTAGTTTCTGACATGGCAAAGAGTATTTTGGCGACAACACACACACACACAAAAAAAAAAAAAAAAAGGTCGCTGTATTTCCTCAGTGAGGTTAGCTCGAGCCATAAAAAAAAAAAAGAAAGGTCTGTCGTACTTCTTTTTGGCTGATCAGATCAAAGGCCACCGAAGATAGAGAGGAAACAAAGAATAATATAAACGGATAAGATGATGTTTATTGTTTTGTTCTTCTATGATATTTATACTATGATTTGCTTTATAATGTTGACCGGTGGTGAGTCATGGCGTGTGCACTTGCGTAACGTTAATCATCCATGACTCACTCTGAAGACACTCGTGTCACCGGCGAGTTGCGTTGTGCAAAAGATCACCGCGAAGAGCACAGCTGCTCTGTGATTGGCTGACGTCTTTTGGATACGACAGATGCGACACGACACACAACTGAAAGAGGAACGCAAAAATATTTCCCCAACGGGGAATCGAACCCCGGCCGTCGGTGTGAGAGACCGAAATCCTGACCACTGGACCATTGAGGAAGCTTATATTCATATTTATGTATAACTAATATGAGGAGAGTATTTCAAAAAGTGAAATTGTTGTATCACATCTAGTTATAGAGGTGAAAAAAAACTAATAACTGAAAAGTATAATAAACTTGAAGTATACTGAGATTTATTTTAGAATTAGAATAAAAAATTAAGACTATACTAGGTAGTAATATTTATATAATATTAGATCATGTCAATAATAGAGTTTAGAGGTATAGTACTTTACTATGTGTCATATCTGACATTGATCTTTTACTCATAACACTATTTACGCAGCTCAATGTCATCACGACATATAAGAAAATATGACCATGTCAGTCTTACAATGACTTTATGAGATTATCCTAAGACATGTCCATACTCAGAGTACCAATTAGAACATATTCATTTATGATCCAGTTACCAGGAAATTCAGAAACAATAAGATCTGCTCTTTCAATTCTGCTGTCCCTGATTCAACTGAGACAGTCCCAATAGATTACATTTTAAATTACTGCACAGCTCTTCTTTAACTCAATCTCTAAAAATACTCCTTTAGATTGGTTAACAGACAATAGCGATATCTAAGACATAAGCTAACAATCTACTCCAAAGTCAACAAGACATATAAATATTGTTAACTCAGATAGAAAAGTTTTTTAGAAGATTGATTCTTTTTTTCTTTTCTCGAGAATAAATACTAGTGTAGTATCCAGCTATATCAAATGGTCTAGTGCGATTATAAGCGGATGTTTAATTAAATATATCTGAACTAACTCAGGAACTCCATTACTGACACAATCCAGCGCTATATAAATATCACTGATGTATCCAAATTCAAGTATGGGCGACGTAAAGTAAGCGAGACTCAAAAAAGGATTGTTTTTATTAAAATGATCATTGTACTGTTTAAATAATTTATGGTACTTGCGGGTAGCAGCGGGACAGAGGAGTTTAGAGATATCTTTAGATGATTCTTTACTAGATCGGGATCGTTATGTTTATCCTGGTTAATTGTATATTCTGTGTCCGCTGGTATCTCAGCAACAGATAGATAGGAATAAGACATGTCTAGAACCGCGTTCTAATAAAGTAATTACCTTCAGTACCTTTTTGTCTTACTCAAGCATAGTGTTCTAATTACTGTGTAGTAATGTAACTATGTCGGATACGACATTACCCCCCGCCAGCTTGAAGCAAGCGTGAAAAAAGAGATGAAAGAAAGTATGCATGAATAAAAGTATTGCGAAATGATGCTGTGGCGCGTCGATAAAAAACCTGCCGAAAAAACCCAGTGGGAAAAAAGTGTGGAGGAAAAAGACTTGCCTACATGCGTTTGCTACGTTTTGTAACAGAAGGTCCAATTTGTTTGGAGGATGTGCGTTTGCCATCGCCTGATCGCCGTTGCCAATATCTTTCAATAGTAGCGGGATCGTTAAAATCATCTGGAGATTGCCAAGTATCATCATCTGCAGTATAACCTTTCCAGCGTACAAGATACTCAAACTCGCCTTTTCGCAATTCTTTGTGGTCAACAATGGCTTGCACTTCGTAATGATTGTCTGAAATTACGGTATCTGGTGAAATAAGTTTCATATGGGATGGTGGAATGTCCCGTGGAAGCAATGTATTCAATTCATCAATAAGTGTGTAACTGCCACCTTTGCTTTGCCGTAAAACAGTGAATGGTCCTTCATACTTAGGATCGGTTTTTGTGTTTCTCGATACGTTGATGATCA
>JNDT01001509.1:0-21250 GCA_000697055.1 Saksenaea vasiformis B4078
AGTTTGTAAAATATCGTGCATGTTTATGAATAGCAATATACTATAGCTGCGTTGACGTCTTCTATGCTGGTTCGTCCTACGTCAACTTAACTGAATTTAGTAGCGGTTATGCGGTCTTGTATAAACTGGTATGTTCAATAGAGGTTGTTCAAGTAAGTTTAACTAGACGCCATAGGCACCTATACATGTGCGGACTTCATGTATTTGAGAAACAGAGGTAGAAATAAAGATGGTAGACAGGTACAAACAAGATATCTGTGAAACTGTTGTATCTTTATTAGATAGATCGTTTACTCGTCTTTGTATGGCTCCTAAATAAAATTAATTTAATATACTGCGAAGATATGGTGCACAGTACAATATCAAGAAATATTGGAGTAAACAGGATGAGGATCGCTATTACTGTAATTATTTCATTGCGGGAAGCTCCTAATAACCATTTATATGGCATTCTGGGTAAAATTCAGGTTTTAGCCTATGTATGAAATACATAAAAGTCGTTAAAATGTAGCGCATAAACGAGAATGAACAGTATGGTGAGAACATACTGAAACGCGTCCACCATAGTAAGTAAACTGAACGCTCATAACGCGCAGAGTGTTACCAGCTGGTAGAGCCTCATTCAGCTTTGATTACAGCTTTTATCCGCTCAGGCATGGATTCGATAAGCTTATTCCATGAATCTGCATCCAAGGAATCCCACGTCTCCTGTAAAAGAATTTCCAATCCGTCAAGCTTTGTAGAAAACTCAGTCCTCTTTTGTACGCCATCTTTCATTTGCTTCCAAATGTTTTCGATCGGATTAAGGTCTGGTGATTGCGCAGGCCAGTCTAACTTTGATATATTATTGTTTTGCAGTCACTTTTTTGCAATATTGCTGTTATGAACGGGTGCATCATCTTCCATCAGGATTAGTTGTTCATTTCCTTTCCAGAAACGGCGAAGCGGACCCTCATACACTTGGTCCACAAAATCTTTAGCTGTCCGTCTGTTCTTGCTTATGATTGCTAGTTCTGATTTCTCACCATAACGGAAGGCACCCCATACCATGATAGATGACTTGTTACTTTTGAATGTAGGCGTAAGACATTCGGTGTTGTTACGCTTCGTTTGCAAATCACCATACACGCGTGACACGGGAGTTTTTGCCTTTTTCGAAGGATGCTTCATCCGTCCAAACTACCTTTCTCCACTCATTAATAGTCCAGTCTTTATGCTTTCTAGCAAAGTTTAGTCGTCTTTTCTTGTGAACTTTGCTGAGAAATGGCTTCTTCTTTGCGATATGACTGTGGAATCCTTGTTCATGAAGCGTTCTGCGAACTGTGCGCTCACTGACTTTAACTGGTAATGCCTTCGTAATCTCACTTAGCGTTGCGCGACTATTCTTCTTCACTATTCTCAGTAGATTGCGAATATCACGTTGCTTAAATTTTTTGGGTCGTCCAGACCCTACAGCTCGTTCGATTGTCTCTCGCCTTTCGTAACTATGCAAGACGCGATATACGGTTCTTAAATGTAATAAAGCCTTATTTGCAATCTCTTTTGGTTTTATACCAGCTTGAGCAAAAGCAACAATTCGAATCTTTTCTTCGTCAGTCAAATGCATAATATACAAGTTTATGAATACAACAACCTTTGGAAGCTCCTAAAAATTTTGGCCAATTTTTTTTGTCATGTGAATGTACTCAACCCGTTTTTGATGGAGATATTCCCGTGCTTTGTCATGTACTCTGTAAAACTAGTGTAGTCGTCTTTGGTAACATATAAAAATGTTGACCCTGACCACAGAGACAGCTCAAAATCCGGATCGTAAGCACGCAAATCTTGTAAAACCTCAGCAACATCCTGATAAAGGAAAAGTTAAAGTCAACTGTACGAGCAATGTACTGTTTGTTCTACCTCTTCTGCGAGACCCGTCATTTGACTAAGCTGTTCCACCGTACAAGGTCTAAAATGCTAATGTGCTGTGAGACACACCAAATTTTTTCCCTTTGCTTTGATACCTGCACTATATCCTTCACTTTTTCATTGTACTTATTATATCTTGCTTTTCTTTGTTTTGCCTCCTTCTCCGCAGCCTTCTCTATTTGTTTGCGCTCATTTTCCATTTGCTTTTGCTTTTTTGCCAAAGCTTTTCGTCGTGCTTCCATCTGGCAACGCGTGAATTTTTTGTCTCCTTGTACCGCTATAGCTTACCTCCTCTGCTCGTCTTATCGACTCCTCTGCCTTTTTGCGTTTAAACTCTTCTTCTAGGATTTCGTCTTGTACACGTCTGGCTTCATTTTGTTGGTTCATATACTGTGCATAAGGTCAATAAACAGGGCTGTCTCCACAAGAACTTACTTCTCGATATTGTCGCATTTGTTCTTTGCGTCTTAATTTTTCCGCTTTCTTTTTGCCCATCGGTTTGACACGTATGGCAGACGATGAAGCCTCGGCAGGGTCTTCGTCTTGTTCATCATTTATTCCTTGATTGTTTTCAGTGATTGTTTCTGAAAACTGATCGTCGTAATCCACGATAGCAGAATCATGGTGAATTTGCAAAGACGGATCGTTTTGGCGCCTGCGAATCTGAAGTAATAGGGCTATGCCAAAGAAGCATACAAATACTGGTAGGAACAAAAGGAGTGGAATATCTGAAGCCATAAGCGCAAGAAAAGGAATTCGGTACTTTCGGCACATCACCCAAAGTCACAGTTGTCCATCGTATCATCTCGCCTATCTTCTCCCACGTGCTTTGTGGTGTTCCGCAGAAGCTTCAGGCATCCAAATTGCAAATCTTGGACATTTAAATTTTACCTTAAATTGTGCTGCATCGTCTTCTCTACCTCTGGATTTTGATGTTATTTCTGCCTAAAGTAATGGTTCTATGTAATTGGAGCGTCTTGACTACAAGATGGTATACGGGTAAGAAAGCTACGATCAACGGGCAAATCTTTATTGACTTTGACTAGCTGGCGTTCAGCTTACATCCTCCCTATTTCTTCTCACACTTTCTTTTCTCCTGCCCGCCTAAACGCCGTTTCTTAGAGAATTCAGAAGAGTTTCCCATTCCCTCCGTCCTTTCCTCTTCCCACCTTCCAGACCTGCCTTCTCTAGATTTGTACTTTCTGTTGAGTTTCGTGCTCGAATTTCTCTCGAATCCTCCAGTACCACATCATATCACAGCAAAATTCTTCCATACTTTTTTATGATAATCTCCTAACCCATGTTGTCATCTCGTACAACCAAATTTCCCATCGTCTGTAGTTTCCTTCGCAAAAAATTTATTTCCTCCAAAAGACGGTTCGATTCTTTAATCGTTCCACAATTGTCACTGGCACATTGAGTGCTGGATCTATCGCTGAAATGCCGGGTTCTCCCATCAGGGACAATGCTGCGATCCCCATATACGAATGCATCACATCTGTATCGCGTCATTAAACAGTGTTCTGTTTCATTTGCTGGATACTTACCAGGAAATGCTTCAGCGTCTTTACCAAAACCACCGATTTTCGCTTGTGTCGTCATAAGGAATTCTCGGCATTTATCAGCATTTATCAGATCGCCACCGCCAAGCATCTGCACAAACGTATGGTCATTCTTTTCCCTGTTCTTTCACCTCGTTCAGCCTTCTTAGTCTTTTTTTACCTTCAAAGCTGCACCGATCCAGAAACAATAGCATGTGTCAGCCTTCTTGTTTGGTCTGCCCTGGAACCCGGAGACTTGTCGAAACAGACACCATCTTATCAATTTGTCTTTATCAATTAATCCTTCATCTTGACGACCCATCAATGTAAGAGCACCCACACCACAGAAAGTGGAACCACCTGGTAAAAGACTATCAGTATTGTCACAATATGTCTTAAGACATACCATGAGGTTCCTCACCAGGGCATTGTCCAATTGAACATTCATACGACTAAAACAGGATCAGCGTAAAATAGATAACCATTACTAAACGTACCTGCAGACGTCTGATATAGTTGATGGTCCGCTCCTTGTCAATGGAACGCCAGTCATTCAGCATGTAGCTGATTGCACATGCGCAGAAAATAAAGCGTACATCTCTCTCAAGGCTCCCGATTGCTGGGGCAATGCTGTGTAATTTTTAATTCGTTAACATAGAGAATCACGGAACATACACAAGCAGTTACCTCCCATCCTCCTGCTGTAAGCATGCAATGCTATCCAGAATAGCTTCCCGGTTGACCCTTGAGAAGTCGTCACCCAAAAGAAGTAAATTAAGTAGTGCTGTGTAAGTATTTGCGATATGGGCTGAATCGTACTGTAAAAACTCGCAACGCGTCTGCGTACATTGTATCAGCTTTCACAAATCGTCCAAGTAAACCCCACTTGCCGCCGATGGACGAAAAGCAATCCCAGACCATGGGGCTCCCCGAAATCCGCATCGTCCTTTGTTTAGATCTACTAGAAGAATAAGCATGACACGATAAGGAAGTCCAATTTCTCCCAATCAACCATTTTCACAGTCGGTCGGCAAGACCTGTTGAGCATAGATCCAGTCAATCCAGTCGCGTTTATTTTGCTCACTAATTTCCTTGTCCAATGCACCTAACAGCTCAAGTGCCGACAAGCAGAAGAAAGCAATCGTCATTCTAAGCCCACGATCGCGGTTAGTCAGTCGTAAGAAACACATAGCCCTTTGCTAACCAAAAGCTTGCCTGTTCGTTTCTGTCTGTGTATAAGGACTTGGAAGCATTGTCAGGTTCGACTTGAAGTAACGAATGTGCTTTTCGTATTGTACAACATCTTTTGCCTCTTCTACGTTTGTCATGGTTCAACGGTAAGTCATCAGCTGCAAGGTGAGGTGCGCCAGTCGGTGCGTGTATCAAGGCACAAGCGGGACTTTCACGTCATACTGAAGTGACTCCGCTTCTCGTTGGTCCTACCTCATTGGATAGCAGTTGGCTTTTCATACTTCTCCGCGAGCGCGTCTGCTTCGACTAAGCTTTTAGCCATGGCTACCACCCAACGAACACGCTTTACAGCAGTATTACTGCTTGCCATTCTCATCTGTTCCCACGTAACCGATGCTTTGTACTTTTACTTGGAAGGCTCCGAGAAAAAATGTTTCGTAGAAGAGCTACCCAAGGAAACGCTGGTCATCGGTACGAGCGCCTCATCCAGCATCTTGTTTACCTAGGAAACTCACATAGTCAATTGTAGGTTCTTATAAGGCAGAACAATACTCAGAGCAGCAGAAGAGATGGATCGTGAACCAGGATTTGAAGATTCAGATTACCATTGACGTAACCTAGCATTCTGGGACAAATGACGAGACCGTGCTAAATCAACATGTTAGGAACTTCCACAAGGTGTACGCGCATTCAATACTCAGAACGCTCCGGAAGGAACTTTCAAGTTTACCTCTACTGAATCGGGTGATCACTCCATCTGTTTGTCCACGGCCAGCAGTTCATGGTTCGATTCCACCAAGACGGTAATCTTCAGTGCTAATAATATTGGATCAAAATCGTTTATGCATCCCTTTCTCATTGATAGAAAGTAAGCTTTGACATGGATTTCGATGACCCACGTAGCGATCATCATGATCATACGGAAGAATTGAACGGTGAGATCAGTCCCATACCAATAGAAGTATCTGACTTTCTGCAGATCTCGCATCAAGAATTCATGAATTGAACGAACGTGTCCAAGATATCCGACGAGACCAAACTTCTCAGCGTGTATGTGAAGACCTTAGAGCATATCATGATGTCTAATGTGGTCGTAGGAACGTGAGGCTGAACTTCGGGATCAGTCCGAATTGACGAACTCCCGAGTTGTCTGGTGGACCGTGGTCCAGATCATCGTTCTCGGTGTTGTCTGCGTCTGGCAGATGCGTCATTTTAAGAGTTTTTTCGTCGCTAAAAAGCTTGTGTAAAACCATGATAAACAATTATAAAATATCATTTCAGAAAACATCAAAAGCTATCGGCATTGGCGTCATGGTTACAATGTGTTACAGGGCTTAACAAGCTAGAGGATTGTGAGGAGTGGTGATTGACAACTATCTACTTTCCATACTGTGCATGTCCTTTTGTCAAGTCGTAGGTTTTGAACCTGGGATTATCGAGGAAGTTCAAAATGGACCTAAATGCCATCTTCTGCTCAGTAAATCTTGAAAGTAACGTACTCATTTACTCTAACCCTGCCATCTACCTGATTTCTCCTTCTGTTTGAGCTTTTTGTTCCATTGGCATATCAATTCTGAATCTTTTTCCCTCGATCGATCCTCTTAACATGGCGTTTCCCTAAGCGAAGAACGGTATCGTTTTAGGGGAGTAACTTTTTCGCTTTATTGGCGTTCTCTGAATGCCTTCTGACGCTTCAGCAAAAGCTTGATTTGCGCGGAGGTTCTATTTCTGTTGACACTGGAAGGTTTGCGCCAACAACGAATCATTTACTCTTGTAGCTAGAAGCTTTATACTTATAAAAAATATTCTGCTTAGACCATAAGCTCTGGGTTCATACAGTCTCCTACTGCGTAGGTACCTGGGCCGCCTATCACAGTGCGTTTGACATTATAGAGCTTGTCTTGCATGCATAATGGTGCTGAAATCATCTTACAAATTTGTTAACAATGTACGATAATAATCCATACTCTGCATGTACAATACTCGTCAATGTTAACTGCTGACGTGCTAGTAATACGATCACCGCACCATAAGGCTGTTCAGTTCGCTTGATCCTTTAGTCTTTACAAAGTGATTAAGGCTTTGAGTTTTTTTTGACCTCGAATCCTTTTTACCGAACCTGAAAAGCTATTTTCTCCAAAAACACAAGCGGCAATCGCGATGGGTAGTGATGATGGTGTACTGAAGATAAAGAGGAAAACGACTTCAAAATACATCAGCTTCTGGACTGTCCCTTTATTCATGGTATAACAGTTAAATTAGCTGCTCTACATCCGCTGTCTCCAGGATTTCTAACCAGCACCAACATTTTCACAAGTCGCTGACTCCTAAACTCAAATGCTTATTTGCAAATCCAGTACGCAGTAGAGTGTTACCTTCCATCGAGCTCTTGCAACTTCTTTATACCAAGTGCGCTGCAGCAACCTAGACCAAACCCGCGACCAATCAGAAACGAAAAGCCGCTACTTGTTATGTAGCCTATCCGATCAGAAGGAGGAGGAACATCAAACAGCTAGTGCAATGACATATAAAAAATAGGCTTTTCGAGCTAAATTTGATCTGTACCTTTGTTTCCGTTCTATTACCGTTTCTGTTCTGCAATTTATTCCTCTTTCTTTTCTGGCCAGGAAATTGACATTGTGTAGAGACCGTTGCCTTTTCATAATCCGTGCCATTTTCCATCAGATAAATGGCCGCATTTGCCTTCGGTCTTCCGCGGTCAATATATTGGAGTCGTACTTTCAAAAGCGCCTGGTCGAGGCATAACGATGGGGAAAGTTTCAGATGTCGCGCAGAAAACAACGTCGATATTTTTAATTGTAACAACTCTTCCGCTTCTTCCTTGGTAGAGCTTGACAAAAGCAACGATATCAATTTGTCTCCCAATAGTAGGTAATGATTTGGTCGCGATTTCCATAGACTACCGACAGATTCCGAAGATGCTGACTTTGTCAGCGCCTCAAATGGTGTCTCAAACGGATGATCAACTCCCAGTTTGCGGTAATTGATCCTCTTGGCTGTTGGCTTCCGCATCCATTTATATTCAGCCTCGTCTCTAGCACTTGTTCGATAAGCTTCGAACGCGACAGTACCTGGAACATCATAAGGAAAACAGTCGAAACCGCTTTGGAAATACATCGCATGAAAATCATCTATGCCTGCGACTCTTGCACCAGTAAAGACCAAGGATTTCCAGAAAGGCATCCCCCATCCACGAGGAAGGATAATTGTCCATCCATCAACGGAAGCACTACTAGTTAGAGGTTTGTTGGTTGCACAGTCTCTGTCAAAGATCACGCCACTCCGTTGAATCAGCAGCACCGGAACTTCGTTGTCTTCAGTGGTAAACTCAAGTTTCGATCCGGGTACCAAGTTCTTGGTATCATGTTTAGTAATAATGTATCTCCATCTTTGTCAATACCTGCTCTCGTCGCTTCCTTAAAGACTGTTCTGATATCTGCGTTTTACACGCTTTATTTCTGATGGATTCGTCCCAGATGTCAGAGTATGCTATATTTTCAGGCCAGCACGCAAGGTATTGTTTGACACGCTTCGCAACATCGCCTTGCGAGCTAATGGGTAATGGAAAGGCTCTTTGCGGAAATCTTTTGTGAAACTATACATAAATAAAAGATCGCTCATGATTCGTCAAAAACCTACCGTAATCGAGGATCTTGTACGGTGAGACCTATTGTCACTCCCGGTGGCAGCGACTGACTTGATTCCAAGAGTTGTAAATCTCGCCACAGCTGGCTCCTATCAGAGATCTTCTGGTTCCTGACTTCCGCTTCTTCAATAGGACAGAATATGGATTGCAGAATGGATGATGATTGTGGTCCAGAAATCTCAAAGCGTACCAGCTCCTCTCTCAGATCATTGATACGGATACCTGAACATGACGTTAAAGATACACATGGTGACACGTCTCTGGGACTACCTTGTGCCAATGCTGCCTTCTCATTCGCGATCGCGTGTTCAATGAAAAATTTTAATTCAGAGAACGCGGATGGATGAACCCATATCCAAATCTTACGATCGTCATCCTCTTCTTTGTTCTGCTTCCATAGATATGTAATTGGGCAAATCATTTTCGTGGGATAACCCATGTATTCATATAAGTAAGTATGGCCAACACGCTTGCCGTGAGCATATCTATGGTGATGATCAGCATGGAAGCTTGAGGCCGTCAGTCTTTTACCTGGCGCTGCCTACAGAAGGAAGCGTTGGATCGCTCATGGTATCTAGAACTCGTGTAATATCCTTCAGCCGTCCAACCAGCTCAATACAGCCAATATAAGACGCATCATGGATTACTGAATGGCGCGTAAATGATCGATAGATCGTCCTCGCGGATTTTGCCATTGACGTAGCTGCCTGCATTTTTCCTTTATTACCGTAATCCCATGTGTTAATAAGCACTTACGAGTCGATAACCCCAGATGTTTTTCAAATACATACGTTTGACGTGCCATAGGTGGGTTTCCAACCATTTCTTGTTGTCTATATTATAAAATAAATCAGAGCATTTATACGATCGGACTATCACTTACGCTGCCTCTTGAATATCTCTTCAATTAACGCTCTTGATCGCAGCTTGCACCATGAACGCAGAGACTTGTGCTTTCCGTATAGTTGTATGGACTAAGGATGGATTTAGTTTAACTAACATTTCGGCAGTCCACACCTTTTCCACTACTCTTCCTCGTTTATTCGCAGGAAGGCGATAAAGATTATGGCTCGCTGCTCGCCGACGTAGGCCACGTAAGGACGTAGGAAAAGCAGGGGTACCAGTTGTATGGCTCGAAGGATGTTTGGCAACGTATATTTCAACTTATTTTATTACCTACCTTGCGCTTTTTATGGCTGCCTGTAGCGCCTTGATCTCAGGAAGACGTGCTGCCATGAACTTTTCGCCATCAATAGCTCCTGAGATTCTAGGCGCATCTTTGGCTTATACTGCGCATTAGGATCACTTCAATCTAACGTGAATTCATACCGAGACTGTTACAGGAAGTGTTCGACACAGTTTTCTTCACGTATGTCTGTCGCGTATTTCTTTTCGCTGAAAGAAAGTGGTATATCGTATTAGCGTTCATACTAGTCGTATAGCAGCCACCTTTCTTTTTAGACGGCATTGGCTTCTCTGTCGTATTTTGAGTCGGCCGTTTCTTGTTTGCAGGATACAACATGATCAAATAAGAATGTCCGGCTGATCCAGATGTTCGTGTCGAAGGAAAAAGGAACGTCACGGGAAATTCCATCATCAGCCTGCTTTTGCCCAATGTAAGTTATGGGAACCCTATGGTGCACTACGTACGCAAAGAGATCAGCCATATACTGGACGCTTGAGAGACATGCCCTTATTCAGTGACGCATGGTTTTTGTAAAATATATCCAGTATAGAATTGACTGGTGTAAAAGCTTGTTCGAAGTGTAAATGATTTGCGGAAAAAGTATAAAGCGACAACAAACCTAAACTTCATTAAAAAATCATTCATGAAATGCATTGCCTACCTGAGTATTTTACCGTATTATCTACGATGATATCAGCACTTGGACTACAAGAAAGCAGGCACCCATGTCATAGATACGACATTTGTCAGAATATAAGCCAATGTTAGTCAGCCAAAATCAGTAAAGGTTTGCCGACCGATCATAGCTTTTCTGAGACCTATATGCCATTCTGTAGTCCGATGTATATCTAAAAAGAAGTACAATGAAATATCTGTTTGCGGAATAATTAATGAGAAGATACTTATCGCAAAATGTTGTCTTTGATCATGTCCTATGATGTGCGTCTGTCAAGAAAAGAGAAGTGAAAAGCATGCTTAAACTTCAACTTGATTCACCTTTTGTTGGTTTTATCGTAAGACTGTTTGCCCGCGGATATAATTCACGGCTATCAATGTTGTTATTGAAATATGACTGAAGCAACGAATATTTCACTTTTCTAAAGGAGTACAGAAGTAGTACGTGAACTTGTCACTTTTCGCCTTCCTTATCATTTTGAACAGCCTTTCATTTATAAAAGTATGCTAGTTCGTATTGTGTTCTTGCGAAAAAGCGATACTTACGTATTGAAAGGTGATGGGACGGTGGGAAGAAATGAAGGGAGTATGTGAAATTTTCTGCTTTTCATTGTCACAGGAAAAAAGAGGTTTCAGGAGGCAAATATTGGGAACAGGTAAAGCAGTAACATAATCAGCTGTCAGACGATTTGATTATGCTGGATGCTGATGCGATACTTTAGACAAGGTGCTTGCCTGGTACTTGTACGACTTCAAGAAAAGAGGGACAGATAAACCATTTGAGGCGTATGGACATTTTCATTTCGTTCAATATCTGCTATTGGCCGTTATTCAGTCTTTTTGGAACAAAGGTATACTCAATAAACATTTCTATATCTGATAGATGTAGCGATGCTATCTTGCGAGCTACTCCAGCGATGTCTCTGCATTTTTGTTTTGTGTGATGTCTCTGATTTAGAGATGAAGCATAATCGATGTTCCAATATGGAGAAGCTTGCTGTAAATAGAAATATGGTAATATGGAAGGAATACAGAGGAACAAGGTGAATCTGTTGCTTTCAGTCTTCTGGATCATCTTGCATAATCATTGATTTATAAACAATAAATTAGTGTATATTGGGTTCTTACGAAGAAATAAGACTTACCCTCCAAAAATATGATGGCAAGAGAGGAAAAAGGTGTCTGAATTCCCACTTTTTGTTATCACACAAAAGAAAAAGACGCGACCGTTGTCTCAAGGCATTAAACGTTGCAATTATTTAGTAGTTGCTCTTCCACACAGTTCTGATGGATTTCAGCACCCGAAATTTTTGGGTGTCCAAGAGGACTGCTCCTTGGGTGTCCGAAGTAAAGACAAGGAAAAAAAAATATAAAAAAAACAGCTTCCAAATTCGGAAGTAAGAGATGAGTTTGCTGAACTTTTGCATGGCAAAATGGTACTGTTACATTGATACAAAGTCTGGTTGGCCTACTATCCTTCACCGCCTAGCCACTGTGCAATTCGTCGCAAATTGCGTAATTAGATACTGGCATGCTCGATATCAGTCGCTTTCCGCAACATATAACTGTGACGCTAAAGCAGCTCAATTCCTGTGCATTCCTACACATGAAACCACAGTGATCGAGAGAAGACATAACAAACGCCCGTTGTATCAGGTGCACCAGATGCGGCAGCAGGATTCCACGGGTCAATGATACATTCTCCGGACAGTCAAGTCGACGCAAAGACAACGTTCCATTTACCATCTATGAACGTTTTCTATCCTGATGGAACAATTTTTGTGTCTATCATCGTACGAAGTTCATGCTTTAACTAACGTATTCGATACCATCAGTGACACGAGATAATCAAGCCCTGTATTTATCAGGTCATTTGCATGATACAATGAAAACCTGTCTCTGGTACATCTTTTGCCTTAGATAATGGGAAGCTACCAATGTGACAGACGTAACATGGAAGTGTATGACAAGCAAATCATAGCATCGGAATGAACATAAAAATATGTACTTCAAAACGCAGAGTTTATCGGGAAGTAACGTCGAATAATTTCAGATAGACGAAAAATCATAGGAAAAATCCTGCAATTACGAAAGCGATGTGACAAAGATGATGGTAAAGCAATTAGATGGTGTAAAATTGCTGTGAATTCAGAGAATTATAGCATACAGGACAATCTTGGAACTACGCCCTATTGCGAGAAGTTAAAGAAATCAATAAAGCGATAGGATGCTTTAAACAGCTGGATTAGGAAGGGAATTGCTACGGAAATGTGACTGGGGCGCGCTTAACTGGATGTGTGTAGACATCAGGGGGGCGATCAGTTATAAAGCACAGCATGATGCGCAAGAATCTTGGTGATATGGGGCAGAGAAAGAAATGCGATGAATAGAGATGTCGATAAAACAACCGACGATTTAAAAAAATCAGCAGACAAAGAGAATGTACATATCCAACGACACTTGGATACATGTACTTTCAGAGAGATGATGTGGGTAAAGACATCAATTGGGTGTTTCCAAAAAGCAGTGCATCAGGAGATATATTGGTTTGAATATCTGAATGTAGCAGTACCTAATGAAATGATGAACAAAGATACAACCGCACCTCAAAAAAAAAAAAAAAAACGATATTCATTTGCGGACTTCAACGAATATTTTGTGTGCAATTGTCATTGGACGAACAGCATTTACGAGGCACAAAAACGAGACGACTCTTGGCCGTTTTCATACAAATCCGCGTGCATCTTCAACTTACCCGTCATTCCTTTCGGTATATACTCTCTCCTTTAATCCGCTATTGTCATGGATTACATCAGCATACTTTCTGCAGCCTTGTTTTCCGGAATAGCATTGGTACGCTTCGGTAGCTTCACAAATGAAACCAAGCGTATTCATCCGCCATTAGATCTTCGGTTTATTGACTACTTTTTCACCAAAACCTCGAAAACGGACAGAAAGCGAAAAATATTATCAGGATGCACATTCAAGCGAACCCAAAAGATTAGGATCTATATTTGACGAGCCCACCGTACAGCTCTCTTGCATTATACCAGCGTTTGATGAAAGTAAACGTTTGCCAGCAATGCTGAAAGAGACTGTCGAGTATTTAGAAGCTAGAAAGATCAACGACAAGATGTTCCTATACGAGGTCCTTATCGTTGACGACGGCAGCAGAGACAATACGGTTGAGGTCGCACTCAAATTCGCTAAAGAATATGGTCATGTAGACATCCGCGTTCTGAAGCTGGAAATAAACAGAGGAAAAGGCGGTGCAGTGACGCAGGTATGAAGTAGTGAAACACAATGGACCCCTATGTTGAACATGATTATCTTTAGGGAATGCTATGTGCTCGTGGAAAGTATTGCTTAATGGTGGATGCGGACGGTGCAACTCGCTTCTCAGACCTTGCGATGCTGGAAGAGAAATTAGCGAAGATTTCGGAAAACGGACATGGTATCGCTGTAGGATCTAGAGCTCATCTTGTTTCCACAGAGGCTGTTGTCAAGGTAAGGCACACAACTAAATGTGCAAGAAACTGACAATAATGGGATTAGCGATCGTTTATTCGAAACTTCTTAATGCGTGGATTTCATATGCTAGTCTTCGTATTGGGCGTCCGTGGAATAGACGATACTCAGTGTGGATTTAAGTTATTCACTCGGAAAACAGCTCAAATCGTCTTCCCTAACATGCATGTCGAGCGATGGATTTTTGACATTGAGTGCTTAATGATTGCTCAGTCGCAGAATGTCCCTCTCACCGAAGTACAAGTGAACTGGCATGAAATTGATGGCAGCAAAGTCAACTTAATGATGGATTCAATTCAGATGGCTAAAGACCTTCTGCAGATTCGTCTCAATTACATCCTGGGCTTATGGAAAGTAGATACTACCATTAACAGCATTTCATAAAATTCTTCCCTGGTGGAACTTTTGCACGTTTTTCAACAAGCATTTTGACATGAGAGTGGTCGTCAGATGGACGCAAAATGTATTTAAGCAGCATAAAAGATCGATTGGATGAACGTAAAAATACGTACTCCAAAGCGCATACTTCATCTGGAAATCACGCCGAATAATTTCGGATGGACGCGAAGTCATGGGAAAGATCCTGTAGTTACGTATTCAAATCCTAATTGTACACCTCACAGACGATCTAGATAACTTTTCACATATGTTGTATCTCACCTTGTTCACATCAAAACACTATTGTTGCCTTGGGCTGTTTCAGTGTTACAACTTGATACCGACGTCCATCACGAGTTTTTCCTGACAAAAAGTCTAGTGCAATGTCATTCTTTAATACCACCAGCAATGAAGTTATGTGGCCTATACTGTTGATTGAATGCATTTTTACACTACTCTATGTAAATCTTGCGTCCATCAGGAGCCAGTTTTGCGCTAAGGAAGAGATGAAATATGCGGTTATCAGTATATAAATTGGCGATAAGATAATACTCTACTTAACATCAACTTGGCCCCAGATGAACGCAAAATTTATTCGAGCGGCATAAAAATTCATTCACGGTAAGTAAATGGAAGATGCTTTGGTGATAATTCACTTACCCCGAAGGGCATAGCCGCCCAATGACGGCAGCCTGCCCCGCATCTGGCGCGATGGGGGCTGCAGGAGAGATTATACTGGCGCAAGCGCCAGTTTGGGTGTTGATGCCGTACAGAGGACTTGAAGCGATGCAATGTCTGGCGAAGTTCTGTTGCGGAAGTTGGATAACCCAGTTTGCGATAATACTTGCGTACCTGGTGTTGAACAAGGGGCTACACCACAACCGAGACGGTTCAGGACAGAGGTCATGCAGGCTAAAGGATAGACATAAAAACATGAGTAATCCTGCACGTATATAAATTGGCATCCTTACCGGGGATGTCGTTTTGAAAAACAGAGCCAAAGAATTTAAAAATGATTCATGCGTGCCTTCAAATACGGATCATTTTTGGACGAAACCTTCTCTCACCTTGAGCACATTTTAACGGCTTTTCGACAGAATATTGGGAAATCGATTAGTGAAGTACCTCAATGCAAAAGCAATATTATTGCCTTCAGATATTTTTACTGCTTCCGGAAGAATACCGAAAAACCATCGCTGAAGCACTTTAATGCAAAGCTGAGGTTACCCAGGCGCGAACTATTCCTTGGATTAACACAAAATGAACCACTTCTTCACGCCAAGACGCATCACTCTCCAGCGCTAAAATTATTTGGCTTGAACTTCTCATAATATTTATCTGACGCAAGCGTGAATTCCCAAATCCAATGCCGATTTTGGACGTCCAAGTCTCAGGCTGTAGAAATCACGTTCCCAGTTACGCAGAGGAACTGGTCGCAATCAGCCTTTGCTATTCCGACATCAATGTCCACTGTGGTTGGGGACCGTGATATATTGATGATGTCTTGATGACGGAAGATAGCGAAGCAGGCTCTTACGAAAGCTGCCCACACACAACCTTGAATTCGACGCGTTGCCTTTTTGCGCACCGCGAGTGTTCACCAGTCACTCTTATCACTTTTGCAAGTTTGTTGAACGCAATGACCCAAACCATCAGTGCCATCGACAAACATTCGATTCATCGCATATGCTCCGGTCAAGTAGTGCTTGATATAGCTACAGCTGTGAAGGAATTAGTTGAAAACAGCATTGATGCCGGAGCAACTTGTGTCGGTAGGGATAGTTGCTTGACTACCGATGATGTCTAATCATGATCGTTAGAAATAAAATTCAAAGACAACGGTTTGGAGTGCATTGAAGTTGCAGATAATGGTTCAGGCATACATCCTTCATGTTATGAATCGATCGGTAGGTCTTATACCGTCCGCCTTTCATAAAGACTTAAGTACTGTTGGTTCAGCTTTAAAGCATTACACCTCTAAACTTCGAACATTCGAAGATCTCGAAAAGGTTACAACATTTGGATTTCGAGGGGAGGCATTAAGCTCTCTATGCGCTCTCTCTGAGGTGGTAATTATCACTGCTACTGCAGAAGAAGCACCAAGAGGCGTTCGTTTGGAGTATGATGCTGATGGGAAATTGGTGTCAAAAACCTCAGTGGCACGACCAGTAAGATCCTAAGAACTTTGATGACCGGAGAAAGCTTAATACTGTTTAGGTTGGTACAACTGTGCAGATCTCCAAAATATTTCATTCCCTACCCGTGCGCCAACGTGAATTGAGTCGCAACATTAAGCGAGAATATGGAAAAGCTCTATCAATGATACAGTCGTATGCCATTATTTGTAAAAATGTTCGCGTAATTGCCACAAATCAGACCGCCAAAGGGTAAGTCAGTTAGTCGATAATCTATCTCTAACAGGTTGCAGAAAAGCTAGCCGTGTACTGTCGACGAATGGCAACAAGACAGTGCGGGAAAATATCACCAACGTTTTTGGCTCCAAATTAGTTGCACAAATTATACCATTTTCTGTTGATCTGGGCCCAGTCCTGGATAACAATGACTCTGAAACAAGGTAACGTTTAGCGCCAGTTTATCATTACTGACATCTTTACCGCAGTCCGTGCATAGAGGGATTCATATCAAAACCAGAATGGGGATGCGGTAGAAGCAGCGCTGACCGCCATTACCTTTATATTAATGGGCGGCCATGCACTCTCCCAAAGGTACCAGCTCTAACAATCTCAACAATGATACTGATTGCATCTCGGTTACTTAAAGATAGCAAAATCGTTTAACGAAGTCTATCGTAACTTCATATCAAATCAATATCCTTTCCTTGTCGCTGATCTTAGGATCCCCACGGGTAAGCTGTGATCGATAAGAGTAGGATTTGGCTGACAATGAGCAATTATGTTAGATGTATATGATGTAAATGTCAGTCCTGATAAGAGGACAATTTTCCTCCATCGCGATCAACAACTCGTCGAACATATCACAGTAAGTTCATTTGTCAATGAATTGATTGAACCAAACTTTCTGTGAATAGGAATCCCTAACGAGACAACTCGAACCTAGTCGGTCAACGTTCGATATCAACCCATTATGCTCTGTAAATCGACAAGAACAAAGATCACCTGCTGATAGCTCCCCACCTTCGGCTGATGAAGGTAATACAGATGCCATGGTTGTGGATGAGTCAAGCAAGATGCAAAAAACATTTGAACCCGCGGCTCCATCTACATCCCGCGAGATCTACAGAATGGAAGAACAACAGGAGCCTTTAAGGAAGCGATATGAATCAACGACGCCTCAGTTTATTGAAACTCGACAGACATCACATGTAAAAAGAGCTGCAACTACACTTGAAGAATTTGTGACCAAACGCCCAAGAAGTTATGCGCGAGAAGATATCAATAACAATAGAGAATTCGATAGCGATTCACAGAAGGACAAGAGGGCCGTCACCTCAACAATAACATGTTCTGATCACAGCAAAGATACAAGAGCTACTGAACCAGTAACAAGCGTTGAAGAAAATTTAGATGCGATAGATTCACGAGTAGACTCTGATGCGCCTTTTATTCAGCGAATTGAAACAGACCAAGTACCTCGCATAGTTGAAGAGCCCGAGATCTTGTCTTTTAGGGACTTATGGAAATCAAATGGGGACACAGCGAAGATCGATCCTTTCTTGCTGCAAGCCCTTCGATACGGATGGCAATCAACGCAAGTACATCCGTCTTCTTCCGGTGACCCAATCACGCTATCTTCGCAAACTATCCAAAATGCCAGTATTGGAAACATTGAGGATAATGAAGAGGCGACGAATGCGCTGAATTGTATCATTAAAAAAACCGACTTTGCAAGGATGCAGATCCTGGGACAGTTCAACCTTGGATTTATCATCGCCATCCTTGATGATCGCGATTTGTTCATCATTGATCAGCATGCATCAGATGAAAAATATAATTTTGAAACATTACAACGTACCACCCGTATCGAGGGACAGCGACTGATTAGGTATAGCTTATCTAACGTTGCATGGTTCAAGTTTTATTTTAAATGACTATTAGACCGCAGATTCCTCAATTAACGGTTGCGGAAGAGTTGATTGTGATGGAGAACGCTAATATTTTGCGCGCCAATGGGTTTGACATTGAGATTGATCCAGAGAATGAACCTACGCAGCGTGTAAAGGTTATTGCACAACCGGCCAGCAAAAGCACTATGTTTGATCGAAAAGGTATTAATATATTGCAGGACATACGACTTATACTAACACTTATATCCAGATTTTAGCGAACTTGTTCACCTTCTGTCCGAAAGACCAGGAGAAATGGTACGATGTAGTCGAAATCGAGCAATGTTTGCATCACGAGCCTGTCGACGTTCAGTAATGATTGGCGATAGTTTGAATATACCAAAGATGACTAAGGTAAAGCTGCTATGGAGATCATTGCCTTATGTTTACTATCTCTTCTAACATAGATTGTCCAACATATGGGAGAGATCGATCAACCATGGGTATTTGTTTATTTATTTCTTGTGCAAATGTGTGAAAGTCAGCTAATTAACAAATTTTTGTAGAATTGTCCTCATGGACGTCCAACTATGCGACATCTTTGGCAACTACCAGCTTCGGTTCCAAATCCTTGCAACAGAAAACCGACTTGGATAGGCTCCCTCTTCCGATCTTAATATGTAATTGCTATGCCATCGACTTTACTATTTACCATCTTGAATTTTTTTTTTTTTTTGCTGGTACATGTTTTATATGAATGGATCTTGGTTCTCGATATTAGAATGCAAAATCATTTACGATAACTTGTTTATTTGCACAGAAAGCATCTACTCCTTGATGTTGGATTATGTAAGATCCAGACGCGATACCTCGGAAATGCTTGTGTGGATCTCGAGTGTAACGTAGCGTATAAGATAAAAATCTGGAAGCACATAGATTTAGTCGTTGTGAATAATATTTGGCGATACTCATAGACCAGCAATCGATAATTAAAATAGAGAATTTCGTCGGGCGCTTCCCTTGGGCACTGTTCCTCAAATATCCTAGCTATCGTATTTAACGACTAAGTCGTATTGTAACTCCTTCAGTTAGTTAAGAGCAGTGTAACAGAGAACCTCTGTTTCTCACAATCTTTAACTCACAATAAACAAGAATCTCAAAGGATTCCTATCTGTCTGTATCATCGCACACTCATCAAATATCTCACTGACCATCGCTGCAACGCCAATAGACAAACTAGGTGCACGGAGATCAGAGTACATGACTATGAGAGTATTTGATATTGTGAGCACCAGAGAGGTGTAACTGTTTGAACAACTGGAAGCTCAAGAGAGCATGGAAGGAATTAGAAATCCGTAGAATCAACAATCTAAAACTGTTGAAGAAGTATGATAGCATCAGCTCTTGATACATATATTCAAAATAAGAATGTATTCATCTTCGATAGGCCGGTTTATAGGGCACTCCTAGTTTGCGTAAACATTGTTGCACCAGCAACTAAAATATTTGAGAAGGAGTACCCGACGAAATTCTCTTAAAATACAAAGATTTGGGCCTATCACTTCCGAAAGTCGATTTATAATTCAGCTACTACTTTCAAACAGCAATATCTGCTAAGTGTTTGCGAAAGCTATTCGTATATCCAGTCTACCTTGCACCGTTTGTGCTAACAAGAACGTTGAGAAGCGTTTGAATTGAACTACACTGAATCGTTGAAACTTACTCTATGAGTTGTTTGGTTGAGTTGAGCGATACGAGAGTACGTGAGACTGAGTTTTATTCTTTTTAAAGAACAACTTCAAAACGTTATCCTGGCTCCTGTCCTTTAGATGTTGGGAGCGGAATCTTAATTATTAGCTCAGTTCTACCTAAAGTCTCTCGTTTACAACACTCCATTCCAAGTCAACCGCTTTTAGAACTTTCGAAATTATTACAAGGGGAAGTTGGACAATAAATATTAACTACACATTCACCAACATCTACTACTGGATCCTTTTTTACGTGTATCACGTGGAATCCCCGGGTTTCGCCGACGAACGGCTGCTATACATTATCCTGCTGTCGTATCTGACATAGTTATATTACTACACAGTGATTAGAACAATACGTCAGAACACGACAAAAGGTACTGAGGGTGGTTACTTTATTAGAACACGGTTCTGGACATATCTTATCCCATCTATCTGTTACTGGGATACCAAGGGACAGAAAATACACATTAACCAGGATAAACATAATGATCCCGATCTAGTAAAGGATCATCTAAAGATATCTCTAAACTTCTCTATCCCGCTGTTACCCGCAAACACCGTGTATTATCTAAACAATAGAACAATCATTTTAATGAAACAATCCCTTTTTGAGTCTCACTGACTTAACGTCCCTATTGAGTCAAATCTGGATACAACACCTGCTATATTCCATTGACCATTACTGGGTCCAATGATAGACGATGCTTGCAGCGACCGGAGCAAATCCATGTAAATTGTAATTATGTGGGGCAATTCGTCCTCGGTGATCTTACACGGTTATTTTAGATCCAAGGTTGATACGACATGACAGGAAATAAAAAAGTTTCGCTAAGTGAAGAGAGGTCGAAGGTTTTCTTTTGAGCAGAATGTCGTATCCAGAAGACAGAGGACAGCTCAGTTCGTCACGATGATCCTTCTGCACAGTACAACTTGCCGGTGACACGAGCGTCTTCAGAGCGAGTCATGGATAATTGAGGTTACGCAAGTGCACACGCCATAACTTGCCACCGGTGTTACGCTGTATTTTTCAGTTGCTGTATATGGATATTGTTGTTCCAAGTGTTGTCGTAGCGTAAGCTGGATGACGGTGATTGTTGGTAAAGGTATCGATTGAGTAATGTTCGTTGATAGAAAAGTTCGGAATTGAGTGAGCACCAGGTGTAGATTTAAGTCAAACACCAAGACTTGGTTAACCGGTAAAGCTTGAAGAAAGAAAAAGAAAAGGTTGAATAGAGTAACTGTTGTCGGTATTGACAATATCCAAAGAGATCTGGATAAAATAGAATATGATCGTTAGTAAGATCGCTGATATGGTTACCTTGAATCGGCAAAGAGTTTCGTCAAAGAGTTTCGTCAAAGATAAAAAGAGAAATAAAAAGAGGACAGCGGAATTGTCGTCGC
>JNDT01001516.1:0-46050 GCA_000697055.1 Saksenaea vasiformis B4078
AGTAAATTCACTGCTAACATCTGCCCAGCGATCAGCCCTGCCTCAATCCATGCATTGCCTCTCGATGCGACGTCCATGTATGAACTCTTTGGTTCGACTTCTGCAAAATTCGACTTATACACAGAAGATGGAAGCGCGATTGCAAATATTAGGCAAGCTCGAACGAACAAAGCCGCCGTAATCGGCTCCTTCTTTGATCAAGACAAAATCAATCGTATTTGCAGTGCTCGCGGTTTGGAACCACGGTGGCGAGTAACTGTTACACCCCATCAGATGGCGATAATTGATGGGAACGTTCAAAAAGGAAGGAACATAGCTGTATCTGATTATGAACAAAGAAGGAAGAACGCGAAAGGGAAGAGTACGGACGACGAGAACAGTGTCTTTGAGAATGAATCAAATCGAGATGTTTCAACAGTTACAACATTGCTGGAAGACGCAAAATGTAGGATCAAAACCTTGGAGTCGGCAGAAAGGCAATCAAAAAAGGCCTTACAACAGGCAGAAAATGTTGTCCAAAATCGGACAGAAGAGCATCAACGGAGAAAAGACGCTGTCCAAAGGAAAATTCGAGACAAGCGTAAGCGCCACAAGATAAATATCAGCGATCCAAGGGCGAAGGAAAAGCAAAGCGAAAGTTACAAAGATCTGAAAACCTCGAAATTGGAGCGCGCACAGAAACAACATAATTTAAGTAAGATACGGTCGGAACTGGCAGATCAGCGAAGGCGGTGATATGTATGTCAGAAGGTAACTGAAGGATATCGTATGCAACAGTCAATCAACTGAATTAAATCAAACTACAGGAGATGGATATTCTCAAGAAGAAGCAAAAGAGCAAGGAAAAGGAGTCAGAGGGACATGACGAAAAGGAAGAGATAAAGATGTGTAAGGTTACAAGTTGGACCCGTCCAGGTTGCGAAGCAAGTACACAGTTCCTTGACATCACAGCTGGATCGGCAAGCCAGCCAGGATCACGAGAAAGCCATTACTTTTGGCGGGACCGATTATGGATTGAGGGTTCTGGCGACAACTGTACCCCTTACAATGGAACGCGCTCGCCTACATTTTGACTTACACAATCGCCAACTGGAAGATACCCAGATACCAGTATCCATTCCTGAAGAAATGTCCAAGCTTCCCAGATCAATGCGCATCACAGCGGGTTATCTGGAAGAGAAGACGTTCTCCAGGAAGTTCCACAAAAAGGGAGAAAAGAGGAAGAGGGTATAGTAATGGCAACAGTAAAATCAAGGTTCTCACTTCATATTAGAACAATTCAGAAGTCAAGAGCGCGGGAAAAAAATTGCAGGAAAGTTCTTCGACTTTAGCAATCACTGTAGAACAAGCTCTAGAGTCGCAAGAGGTACTATCCTTGCATACCCTTCTACCTCTAATCTTTCAATACAAATTAGGTGAAAAGAAACTGCCGAAAACAATTGCGATCATTTTACCACTCAAATCATGCTCACCATGAGAAACGCACCCAGGCGCTGTTTACCAGTCGCGTTTATGATCAAATTGCTGCGCAGGAACGGAAGTTTGTCGAGACAGCTGCCAAGACCGAGAAGGATGGTGCACAAAACGTCGTGCCTATCATGGCCATAGGAACTCAGGGCACCGGTGTTGGCTCTCGACTGAAGGGGCACATTAGACGTGGAGGAGCATGGCTGCGAAGGCGACATCGGCGTTATGTCCCCGTATCGATGACAAACGAGCATCGAAGTTCGCAGTTGTGCGTTTACTGTTTTAGGCGAGTGGAGAGGGCCAAAGCTCGGCGAAGGACAAAGGGAGAATGGAAGACAGTGAGGGTAAATGGTGCCTCTCAGTGTGTAAATCCGAGCTGCACAGCGTATCGGTCAGGACATGCTACACAAAATAGAGACGTCCAAGCAGCTCTTGCAATAGGTCTGGCATGCGCAAGCAATGTCCTGTCTGTAGATAGAAGGACGTTAGCACCTTTCGACCCCAGCAATTTCTCGGCTGGAAGACCATTCATTCCCGGCGCCACCAATTATCGGTAAGTTACCGCCAACTGTATGACATGTATACACTAATATTACGCCCATGTTTCGAAGGTGCGCGATCCCTCCACGGAAGCTCTGCGAAGAGTAAGTACTGCCTCTGCCTTTGCGATAATAACCCTTTTATCAAATGAAGGTTGAGTGGATCGGGACCTGTCGCCATGACAGGAGTTATCGTGAATTCTGGATCAGGTAAAGAAAATCAAACACAGTATTACAGTTTTCTGACTTTTTTTTGAGACACAGATGAGATCTAGGGTTCAGATACAAGGCTGAATACATAGTCATATCGACCACATAACATTCATTCATTTACTGCGACAGAAATACTGCTCCAGATTTGCTGCTGCTCGTTATGAGCAACACGATTTCTTTGGAGTATACAAGCAATTAACTACGAAATTTACTAAGTACAAGATCTATGTATGCGAGCAAGTGTATGTGCGAGCCCACAAAATCTATCGTTCAGATGATTTTCGGGATACATTCTAGGTTCTGGAAAGATTGTAGGAGTTGCCTGCAGACTGTCCAAGTGTACCCGAATGCCACCGGGACGTATATGGAGTTTGATTCATTCTTGATGCTAGTAATAGTTGGTTGAAACCGAATTGTAATGGTGTGCACTTACTGTTCATATCGATGCTTTTTCCATCAACTTCTAAAACGCCAGAATCCATGCGGTCATCTTCGTTGTAGTTTTCCGGTTGCTTGTAGTACATGAAATAAATAAAAAGAAAAAGTACAACGATAAGTCCCCATCCACCAACGATAATACAAAGAACTGCTGTAGGTCCCAGATTTTGAGCAGCATTTGTGTCACTGAGTATAGCAACCAGAACCGAAGTCCATAAAATGCAGCTGAATGAAGCTGTGCGGAAAAAATTGATCTTTTACGAGACCATGAGCTGCGGTGTAAAATTTTGTTTTAGTACCTTATCAACGTAGCATGGTCTTGTCTTGATGTTATAACAAATCATTGTTAAGATGATAGCGATTGATAGTATAGCTCGCATCCGGTTCTTGTTTGTCGTCGATTCAACTAGGAGGAAGACAATAGCAAGCATAAGGCCTGGTGTATATGTTAAACAAAATAGTCTTGACTCATCTGCCCCTTACCCATATTTTTTATGAACGCTACGCTAATGGATTTGAAAGCGATTTCATTCAAATGCGGAATCCTTTCATAGCTTGTGAGAAAGAATGTCATAAGGAAATAAGCAGCAACGTAACCAACGAGTGATAACCAGAGGTAGACCTGTTGTGGAATCCAAGCGGAAGAGCATCGCAAGGTTGGTGCAAAGGAGTTTGTAGAAACATTAAGTGATTGACATGCAGCAGAGCTTACAAATGTTGTCTAAATGGAACGGTTAGATATGGCACGACACAAATTTATCTTATTACCAAGATTGGAATATAAAGAAGAGTCTATAAAATCTTCTATCAAACGGTTGTTCTTCCTTATGAGAAAAGCTTACCGCTACCGGAATGCACCAATGGACCCATCGAGTAGGAATCTTGTACGGTTTCCATGTGTTTACGCAATGGACACCGACAGCGACGAACAGGCAGAGAAAGGTTGTAGCAAATGCAGTCCATAACGAGTACGTGTACCATGTTGGTGTCCGCATATCAGGCATGAGACCGCCAGCATTCATAATCATGGATACAAGATGCGTAAAGTAGGATTGCGTTTCTGCCTGTTTCTCATCAAATGAATTGACGGTGATCAGATCTCGTAATGGAAATGTCAACAGCTGGAAGAATTCAATGATGAGGATCGCGATCTGAATCCAGTTGGACCATAACTTGGAATTCCAGTCCGTAAAACGTGTTTTATAGACTGCATTCATATGAGCATCATCATCGCCAAAGAGATCTTTGCGTTCTTTGTAGTAGAATCGCTGACGGGTGATCAAGAACAAATTGATGGCTAGTACAAAGACAAATAATGCTGCTTGTAAAACACTGGATGTATGCGATGCAACAGGAGAACTAACAGATCCGATGAGAATGATTAACGCAATACATGCGGCGATGATGAAGACGATAGAGAAGAGATGGTGAAAACGATAAGCGAAGACTTTCCGATGTTCGCGCGACATGGGTGGTCGCTGGTGATGATGACCTACGACCGTCGGTGTTGTAGCCTCTCCCGGCTTTTCAGAAGCTGACGGTTTCCACATAACAAGAAATAGGCTGACAATAGGTATGTGGAAAGTTGCTCGCACTTGCTGTACCAAATTCTCGACGAGTTGGTCGATCTCTTTTTGATGTTCCAGTTCTTCTTCTCGTCGTTGCTGCGCCGGAACTTTGTGCCATGCTGTGAACCAGAAATAAAATAGAAAAGATAGAAGTAGCAAGAAAATGATACAGAAGAAGAGGATAATAGAGGCAAGATCGTTTCCCGTAGCACCTGATGTCGTCGTGTTTTGCTGCTGATAGGATGCATAGCCAATTGAACTGTTTGACATAATTATCGTTGATATCCGGGATAAACTACCGATGAAATAGATAAGTGAAAGGAAGATAACTCGGCTTCATAAAGAAAAGAACCATTTTCGCTTTGCAAATTAGACCATGTGTACGAATTTCAAATTGGCAGTTGCTATGAAATTTCCTTTCCAGGCAGAGTGTTTTTTTTTGGGTTGGAGACTACTTTGCCTACCGAAAAGATTGAGCTTGCTGATGGTATGCAGTTTATTTCGTAAATGAAGCCACCACAACTTGCGCCCGCATTACAAATACCTCGAACTAGCGTATAGGACAAGTTAATGTTGACTCATAAATTTTACATCACACCAAAGGCACTGTTCTGCATCTGAATGGAATAGTGGTTGCCTTTTAACATTGCCCCACCTTTCTGCCTTCTTCTTTTGAAGATCTAGCTTGCGGTCATATCATTTGGAAATAAATGAATGCTAGAGGGCATCTGCCGCTATAGACATTTTACACTGCTGGAGTGGATTAAATGTTGCCCGAAAATCAAGTTTATGCCTCTCCGGAAAAAAAGAGAATTGACATTTCATTGGCATGAACCGATCTTCGTTACCTCTACGATGATCCTTGATTTCTTTGGAACTATAAGCGTTAATATCTCTGCATATAATTGAGATGTAACTCGATGGATTGAACAAATTGCCTTTGCTTTGCTGTACGGTATTCATTTTTCATTCAACAATCTATTGAAGAATATCACATCAGTTGTGATATGAATTACTTGACTTTTCTCCGAATCGGCTCATTAAGCATGTGTTTAACAACTCATTACTTTTTTCAGCAAACGGTTCTGCAGTGGATCACATTGATCCAAACTGTACCTGAAATTCCGCACTCCGCGTGGCGCGTCGCGTCAGGATTTTTTAGCGTTTGTCCAAAAAAGCGGGAGCACACAGTTTGAGCCATGACAAAATCACCAGTACAATCAAGCTTGCAATTCCCAAGATACAATCAGTCGGCTGGAAGGGACAACCACTTGAAAAGCGCTAATAGAGCACAACGAGAACGATTAGCACGAGATGTCCGTCGATTTCAACACACCGATGCTCCTACCGCAGAAAGCAGTGCAGGAAGCTCCAATCGAAGCTTGGGAGCAACTGGAAATGCCACAGTAGCGCCTGTAGTGCCAACCCTCACACCAGAGCAAATGTATTCCAACTTTGAAGAATGGCTTAAGATGTGCACCGACAATGTAATTGAGCTTATCAGGGAGATTTGTATGAAAAACTGAGTAGAGCCGTTTGTAGAAAGTCAACGCTTCGAACACTTGGAATTTCGCGCTCATTGATTACTTCCATGAAATGACATTTCTCCGTGAAGGTGATTCCATCAATTTTCAAAGAGCTTCCTGCACGCTGGATGGATGCGTCAAGATCTACACATCGCGAGTTGATTCCGTCGCCTCTGAAACAGGAAAGCTGCTAAGCGGTTTGGCCGATGGTGCAAGTGAGTATCCACAGTTGCAATATTCACAGTACATCTAAATCGTGCACCAGGGGGATCAAACTCTGGAGAAGATGGCGATGATGATCTTCACCGTGAGGATGGTGGAGAAAGGCGGCCAAGGCGACGAGTAAGACGAGTGATACTCGCTGGAGAAAAAACATTAACCACTTAAGTTTTAAGGGTCACCGGTTTGAAACAACATTGCTGAAAGATTTCTCGTCAATTGCATTGAAGAAGTTTGATCTGGATTTTACTGTCGATCCTTTGTTCAAAAAGACATCCGCCGACTTTGACGAGGGTGGAGCACGTGGGCTACTTCTTAACCACCTTGGTATCGACCAGGACTGTAAGATTATTTTTGACGCTTCTGATGCGAATACCGAACACGCACTCGAAAAACCCACCGATGACGTTCAAACCGATGATGTTCAAGCCGATGATAAAAATGCTGAAACACCCGACCAGCAAAAAGAAAATGAAGTGGATGAAACAAAGATTAGTCAAAATGTTCCAGAAGATACAGAACGAACGGACGCTATGGACATAGATACTGAAGAACATGGCTCGAACGAACAAGAAGAGGAGGACCAGAAAGATGATGAAGACGCAAAGAAAGAGAAAAAACAGATCGCAGAGAATGAGGAGGGTCATTCTATGGGAGACAACGAGGACCATGTTGTGGAGGGTGACGAAGATCCTGCCACCGAGAGCAATGAAGATCGTGTCATGGATAGCAACGAAGATCGTACTGTGGGTGACAATGAAGAGCAGGTCGTAGACAGCAAAGAAGAGGAAATAGAAAAAGATACGGAGAACCAAGAAGACAAATTAAATGATCAAGGACACAAGACTTCTGGAGTACAAAAGGTCGAGAACGTTATCGAAATTTCTAGGTTAAAAGGTATATTCTTTGTTTTATTGCATATGCCATATTAACGCTGATATTATGAAGCTAAATTACCACCGGTGGAGATCTTGGCTGAACTTCGGATCTGTCCTACCCTTCAAGACTATGACTTCTTTTCAGACAAAAACCAGAATCTTCCAGATCTTGAAGAACACGAATCTCCCCAAGAGGGCGCTGATACTGACACAGGCTTTCAGGATAACACCAATGCCAATCCTATAGATGACGATATGGGTGACTTTTTCGATTATAACGACACGGACGTGCCTGTTCTTGACGACCTGGATGTGGACCCTTTCCACGATGACGATGAACCTGTCGAAAATCCTACCAACAATGCTGAACCGGTAGCATTTCACGAAGAAGACTATATGACGGCAATAAGAGCTGGCAACGATCAAGAATTATTCAGTTATTTTGATAACACGCTGACAAAAAACTGGGCGGGACCTGAGCATTGGAAACTACGACGACCTGTTAGTAAAGGTGAGTGTCTTTCTTGTAAGGATGCTAGAAATACTAACTTCATAATCGAAGCGCAAAATACTGAAAGCGAGGAAAACCAAGAGGAAGGAGAAAAGCCAAAGAAGAAAACGAAACAGATGTCCGAGATCGATTTCATTAGCGGCGAAGATATAGATGAAGCGGAATTGTTTGCAAGCGTCAAGTCATCAAAGATTACAACAGCTATACCAAAGGAGCCTAGTGCCAAACTAAACAAGCACCTATTACCCGATGACATGCATTTCTCATCAAAGCAGCTACTACGGTTCTTCCTTAAGCCCACGTTTTCGGTATGTAGCATGAACCATCCTCTCATAAAACTTAACACATCTCAATTCAGGTGAAATCCAGTCAGAAACAACAGGATGACTACGCAGCGAATAAAGGTTTGTGTGCCAGTAGGAGAAAATGCAATCGGAAATTCATTTTTTATTTCTTGTCTTTGTAGCGAACACAACGATTCCGGATGCAATGGATAATGACTTTTACGATGAACCAATCGATGTACAGTACTGGGCAGATCATGTTCCAGAAAATACCCAAGATAACATTGACACTGACGAAGCACCCGCTAATATTCCTGCAGCGGATCAAAGTAAGGTTTCTGGCTAACTGGATCAAATCACTTACCTCTTGTTAGCTGCTCTGTCAGCTTTTGATGACACATTCTATCAAGATACATACTATGATGACCCGGAGTATTCGACCCTTTATGGCGATGCCTTAATAACGAACCATCGTTTGAAGAAGGTCAAACCACTTTACGTGAATTATGCGCGAACAGCGAAACGCGTAGATGTAAAGAAACTGAAGGATAATCTATGGAAAGCGTTAACGTTATCTACACAAGTACGTCGATCTTTTTGTACTTGCATTTTCTCATCCACCGTCTTTTTTAGGACTCTAATGCAATTACAGAAGAGGTTGAATTGGAGGTTGTTCACGGTGAAAAACGATTTACAGATATTCTGCAAGATATCAAGAAAATGTATCCACCGAAAACCGCAAAAGACATATCAGTACCATTCTGCTTTATTTGTCTACTTCATCTTGCAAATGAAAAGAATTTGACTATTTCAGGTTCTGGAGGAAATGATGACTTTGTTTTCGGTGAAGGCGACTGGATGCAAGATGAACGATCCTTGAATGAAATAACAATTGTACAAAATACGTAAAAACCTGTAATCACTAGTTCTTTTTTTATTCTTCTCTATTGTACATTTGTCTATAAAGCATGCTCAGATCTTTAAAAGTAGCATTGTATCTATGATTTCATAATCAAATTGTCGTATAGGACGACTCATATTGATGTATAAGTCATATCGGTAATGACCGTAGTGAAATAAACTCAGAGAGTCACCTATAATTAGTGCAGAACTGAGTATCTTGATCTGAGTGAAATTAAAGATCAGGTACATGAAATAACACCGCTTGATCCAAGATTACAGCAGAAAAGAACAAGAAGAATATGACAGACAAGATAAGAGTATCAAGACACCCGAAAGGACATGTTTTATCCAACCATGACCTTTCTACAAGCTCCACTCTAATTCTTGAATATAAATAGGATAGAAAATGATGTACTAGAACGATATCCCTTTTTTATTGAACTTGATAATTAAAAAGAGTCTCAAAGGATTTTCACGTCTGATTTTCCTATTTTTTGATCTATCCATTTATCACACAAATCAATTAACATGTGAGTAAACCGACTGAAACAGATTGAGCATCCTTAAGTAGGATTCTTTTTCTATCCGCCTTCGAGGTATATACTAAATCATCATGGTGCTCATCCTATTGGAATGTGTCTCACGGCTAACAGGTCGAAATTATCATTGTAAAAAAGAAAAAAGAAAAAGCCGGTAAGAAAAATAAGAGAAGAATAGTAAGTAGCAAATGCTTTTTGATCGGTGCTAAGTCTTTTAAAGCTTAATGATAATAATGAAATCGACAGAAAGACAAGGAATAAGAGAAAAGGTCAGAAGAAATTCGAAGTAGACTATTATGTAGAAACCTGTTCATTAAGCTGTCCATGTCTATCATTCATTCATTTTAAAGTAATTAACTTGATGATTTTTGACTTGACACATTCAATACTTTCTAGAAGTACCGACCAAAGTAGTATAACATGCAACTAATTAGTAATTAGATGAGTTATTAGGCAAAGCAGCAATTACAACAACATTGATAACATTCGGTATGAGTATTTTAAAAGAGATTGTAGCGGTGCTACAGATAGGTCTCCATGACCTTGTATATAGATTGGCTCATAGTTAGCGATGATTAAGATAGTGATGATATTATATTCAATACCATTTGTATATATTTGCTCTCCGCATACAGACGCGTTTATATAAAAGGACAGAATCCTAAATCCAGGATTCCTATGTTTTTATCATTAAAAAAAACGGTACTCACCATTCCTAATGAATATTCTAAAAGCTCGCTGTAGCGCGCCGATTTTTACTCTGTGGCAATCTTGCCTTTTTATTTTCTTTTATCCACAATATCGATTTTACTTTGTTCTTATTTTTGTTCTTTTTCAAGTGGATCAATAAAAGATGTCGCCTTGACACAATATATCTTTCAAAGTTGTGTTACAACTTTGAAGTCCTCTAGGTTCTTATCATTAGGCTCATGGAATCCTATACAAACCGACATCCACTCTGACAACGGCACATGACCTCTGGTATCACCCCCAACAAGACCCCCAAACCTTATCCAAAGGCACATCCACTCGAAACCGCATACAATCGAAACCGCATACGATCCAAAGTACATACGATTGAACCAATTACCTGCCGTCATTATCCATTCGAGCCATGATAGACTAGATGATCATCCACTTAGCGAAATTATTTTCTATCGATCTATTTTGTATAAATACCCCTCCAATTCAATGAATAAAACATTAGGTTATAACAGCATATTCTCCTCTTGGTTATCTCAAGCCATCTCAAAAGGTCTTTTCCAAAGGTTTTTCTTTTATTTCTCAAACCGCCTTTTATTGCTCGCCTCCGTTGGTTATTCTCAAGAAACCACCGTTAACCCGAATCCATTGATTCCTTTTCTTTTCTTTTTATTTTATTCTCTGTCTGACAAGCGACGACAATTCCGCTGTCCTCTTTTTATTTCTCTTTTTATCTTTAACGAAACTCTTTGATGAAACTCTTTGCCGATTCAAGGTAACCATATCAACGATCTTACTAACGGTCATATTTTATTTTATCCAGATCTCCTTGGATATTGTCAATACCGACAACAGTTACTCTATTCAAACCTTTCTTTTTCTTTCTTCAAGCTTTACCGCTTAACCAAGTCTTGGTGTTCGACTTAAATCTACACCTGGTGCTCACTCAATTCTGAACCTTTCTATCAATGAACATTACTCAACTGATACCTTTAACAACAATCACCGTCATCCAGCTTACGCTACGACAACACTTGGAACAATACTACCCATATACAGTAACTGAAAAATACAGTGTAACATTACTTCCTCATTTACATCTCCTTTACCTATGAATCTGATCTTCATAAGTTAATAGTAACATTGGCCATGGACCATGCTATTACAGAGATGCTAAAAAATAAAGTATAAAAATAGTTTTCTTTTATTTTTTTTTACTGCTGCTTTTTTACTGCTGCTTTTTTATTGCTGCTTTTTTATTGCTGCTTTTTTACTATTACTTTTTTACTACTACTTTTTTACTATTACTTTTTTACTACTACTTTTTTACTATTACTTTTTTACTATTACTTTTTTACTATTACTTTTTTACTATTACTTTTTTACTATTTGTTATATTTAAACTTCTTTGTCATACATTTATTAGTACAATGTATATTCAGCATTACTCTATCAGTTTAGTTAATTAGATAGTAAATTATAATTCAGTCTCTAGTTCTTTTACATAGAATAAACAATTCTGACTGAGTCTCATATACTCTATCTGCCTGATTCTCAATACCAATTAACTGACACTTTACTATTACTTTTTTATTATAATATTTTATAACTTTTAATTTTTTTTTATTTTTTAATTATTATTTTTTAAATTATTTTTTAATAATATAAGGAGGATGGTCATGTCTCATCGGAACATCTGAAAGTTTAGTAAATGTTGCGTATTTGCACATCACACGTCATCTCTTTCAAATGACCCCTTCTAAATAAAATGAGTGCGTCCTCTTTAGAAGCATTTATGCTATTATACAGCAGTGATCATTTCAATTGATCATATTTCTTCAAACATCGGTGGCTGCTCAAATGTTGCATATTTATTCGTCATCTTTTGATTCAGAAAACGATCTCATATTTACAAACCTTCAGGACATCCGCCTAATTATATATCTTATATATATTATATTTTTTTTAAAAATACAATTAAAAATAAATTTAATCTGACATCTATGTCCACAATATATCATTTCATACCAAGACTTAACACGCGGGTCGATGGTGTAGTGGTTATCATTCTCCGTTTGGGTCGGAGAGGCCCCGGGTTCAAATCCCGGTCGACCCCATTTTCGACTTTTTTTTACAAAAATTCCCCTTTTTTTTTCTGTAGCGTCGTTTTCGTGGGGTGTCCGTACACAACTACTATTTTGGCTATAAGTCCAATCACGCTGGTAAGGGATCACCAAAGATAATCGTAACCAGAAGAAATCAGATAAACGGATGATGATCTTTTATTGAACGTCGATGTTAAGTATTTATATACATTGAATATTCTGTGAGATTCTACGGGATGGAAGTTGCGAGAAGTATCCATATACTTCTTGGAACCTGAGCGCAACTTCGAGAACTTCTTGGAAGGTTTCGGCAAAACAATTTTACATCATTTGGCGGAGTCTGGGTCCGACAGTAGTGTCGTTTCCGTTGATCTGGGTTTTCTTCCGAATCACTATAGATGTAGCCGATCGGTTAAACCCACAGGGGATCAGAGAAACGAGAAGATAAATAAAATAGGGATCGAAAGATAATCCCTTATTCTTTTACAAATAGCTTCTCTATTTATATTTTCTTCGTACCTGAACGGGAGTCATGGTAAAATAATTCTATGTCTAAAACCAAGGAAGCGCCATGCACCAATGATATGGTATTCCGAATCCTGCTGCTCGGATTCAGACGACGACATACTGTAGATCCCAGAAGACGTGATTCGCCATTTTCTATATTAAAAAAAGGCACTCATTAATGTGTATTTTTTTCCAACATGGAAATTTATTACGGTTCACTGAAATCGAACAAAAAAACTGGTGCAAGTGATGTTTGGTTTCAGCGAAAAGGAAGACTTTATGTCAGTAAAAAGGGACAGTTGACGATGTAGTAATGTTCATACCATCACGAGAAAGACAAAGCTGACAGTAGTATCTCTTCAATTGTAGGGAAAGGGACACTGGTACTTTACTTACAGTACAATCTATTTATTTAAAAACCTGACGCTTTCGTCAATCGAAATCATTGAAACATAGTTTAAAGTATGTCATGCAAGGCATTATTGCATAAACTATGATCGACTTGAGATAGCTTTTTTAAGTTTTTTAAGGGACAGTAATCACTAAGCACGATTGATTACAGTGAGAAACTAATCTTCAATTTATCATAGCAATAATACGTCAAAAGCTGTTATATACAATAACATGTAGGAAATATGATAATTCTTTATGTCGCCTATCTATACCCCGAAAACGCGGCTTGTTACCGCAGACGATCATGCTTTCAAATTAACTTTGTTTTGTTTTCCAATTTTTTTTTACCCTGGGAAGGATATAGAATGTTAGATATCGCACGAAAGCAGCTTGAGCAGCTTAATTTATGCAAGGAGAGCACGTCTACAAAGTCAATTCGTCGTGAACACAACTAGAATTTCAAATCAGGAAAAAAAAAAAGTCGACGAAAACTGGGTGGCGTATCATGTACAGCTGCCGTGTTAAGCAGTGACAGCGTCAGCTATTATCGTTTCCAACGATCGAGTAATTGAAACTGATTTATTGCAACAATGTAAGTGATATATTTACAAGCTACGCTATGACAATTCTCGTCGAAGCCTTTGTTGTTGCTTTTGAACAATTTGTGCAATTTCGTCCATGTTCTGTCCAGCCTGCTGAACCATATGCTCTAACTGCCGCATCTGCTGAGCTACCGTATCCCGCTGTTTACTGCCCCCAATATTGTTTTCTGCTCCAGCATTGGTATCTTCCAAATGGCTCAGCCATTGCCACATACCATCCATCTCCTTGTTATAGGCTTTGCTCCAGGGTTTGGAGTAACTTTCGTGCACGTGCTGCTGTGGAACATTCAGTGTACCCAACTGTCGATCTACACGTGCCACCTTGACGGCCATATACACGTTTAGGAGAACTAAAAGCAGCACGGACAAAAATATCACTTGGGAATTTGTAGGAACACTTGTATGCTCCAATATCCAGCTAAAAATATCAATAAGTCCCCAAGATTCTTCAGGCTTTTCGCTAGGGCTTGTCTGGGTATTTGTTGCTGCCGGTGGTGGTTTATGTCGTCTCTTCCCTTTTTTCATGCAGCTTGCTCCCGGAACCTTTTTTCTATTCTCTTGCATATACTTGCGTACGGCAGAATCCAAATCCTTGTAGTATGCTGTTTGTCCATCAAGGCATGCCTTTTCAATTGTTGCTGCAAAAGAAAATGAGCGAGTGCAGTTCAATTATCACTTGTTCCCCTTACATTTCAACCAAGATGATTTAAAGAAATCGACAAGTACAGTGACCAGCACTCGTACCTTTCCTTTGGCAGCCCATGTAATACAAACTTTTGTCTTTACGCAAAAAGACCCACCTGAGGGAACGTCAGGGGTCTGCGTCGTAGTCAACTGTGTAACATATTTGTTGAGATCCAACTGCTGTATCTCCTCCTTCAATAAGCATGCAGTAGATTTTGGACCTGAATTGCTGATAAGCATCACTATTGTCGTTTTAAAGTTCGCGCCATACCAATTGCTCCACCTAGTGCCTTGACATATGATATATCTCGTACATATTCCACGCCATTATCCCCTTTCTGCCATTGACCAATATTGACATCTACAAAGAAAGCTTAATCTCAAGAGGAGCGACGTCATAGAGATTGTACCAGTGTTTTTCTGGATAGTGGTCAGGAACCGCTGGAGAAAGCCGCTATGGTACAATAGATTGTACATTTGCTGGATAGTGCTATCGTACGTCTGATCCATCACTATATGCGGGAAATGTGCTTCATTTTTGACGCAGAGGCATTCTGTTTGGTTATGCGGTTGTTCTTTTTGCATCTCATTCGAACTTGAATTGCTAGTGAGCTGCGCATGTGGATGGATTCCCGGCTCTGATAGGAGTCGTGGCCGTTCTGGTATTAGCTCTTCGTTCTGTAGGAGTTTGGGAAGAGGCAAGGACACCATCGATCGTTGCGCTTCTACTTAAAAAAAATCGCAAAAGTAGTTAGAATCAGAGCATAAAGACACGGAAAGTCAAAAGTGCTTACCAGGCTTAGCTTTTTTTGGAAGAATTTTCGGGCTATTGTACTTTGGAATGCTTTCCTCCAAATCAGTTTCCGAATATACAGAAGAGATAGTGTCACTCTCATCTGTGCTGTTGGCGACGTCATTAGTGATATTGCTGTCATTATTCGTAACTTGGCTCATCAACGAACGACCAGCGCGCCATATTCCCGTAATTTGATCAAACGCCTGGTCTCGAGATAAAAATGATGCAAAAAAGAACTGCACAAGAGAAAGCTGGTTAAAAAAAAGGAGGACTATCAGCAAATCATTTTTACTTTGGAGGTTGCGGTGGTGATCAAGATGGCATTCGGTATAAAAAACGCCGTCGCTCGTTTTTCAATGTCGATAATATCTGTGAAAGCAATAAGCAACTATCATGATTTTGTTTTCAATGGGTAAGCATTATACATCATAAGGAAAGATCTTACATTTGTAACGTAGCCAAAAATATTAGAGTAAAATGATATATGGTGTTCGGAGATATACATGCGGCCATGGAGTAAGATATCCTTTTGCAAGGCACAACCATAATCTACCATCAGATCAGTCACAGCAAAAAAAGGGGGGAGGAGATGATTGGATACGTTACCTTCAATTAGCATATCTTCCGTAGGGATACTACGGAAAAGGGTGTGAAAATCACTGTTCCGCTTAGGACTTGCTGTGTCCATTCCACAAGCGCCTGCAATACTTCCTGCAGCGAATGAACAATCGGATGACACTGCCGTATCTGCCGATCCACGTCGTAGCTGATCTTTCTTTCGAAGGCTGTGCAACAAGGGGTGTGATCGTTGCGGTGTCAACGATCTTTCCGATGCCGTGCCTTGTGCACTAGATGAAGGATATGAAGACATGCTTGATCGACGAGAACGAGGTGGGGCGGAAGGCAAACCAAGGCGTGGAGCCAGTCGCGTGGTTTGATTTGCTGGGTCAGAAAGTTTTGCGGGTGGTGAAGGCGTTCGAGTGCTATTATATCTCGAAGACATTAGCGCAGAGTCAGACTGAGCGGCGATCATGAATTAAGAAGTGAAAATGATGAAGGAAGAAGAAGTGAAAGGGAGAGAGGGGAGGAAGTGGATGAAGGGGACAATGTTCGGGAGGGGGGAGAATTCAATGTTAATGAAAGATGGGAGAAGAACAGTGTTCCAAGTGTTGTCTGTCAGTGTAAGGAGAACGTAGCAAATACAGGCCACTGATCGCCTGAGATGGTAACTGAGCAAAAGCCAATGAACAGCTGCTTGCACACAATTTATATTTGTTCCTGTACACTTTTTCCTCCTACTTTCCATTTTTAGACAATTTCATGGCCTACGCCTAATTTAAACCGCCGCAAGTGTCATCAACGACGTGACACGCGACACTCACAATCAGCATCTGGCCTATGCATAAAAGAAAAAGGGAAACATAAAGCTAAAGCACATGTCATGAGAAACTTTGTCTCTACATAAGTTAAAAGAAATATTTAGTGTTCTAACATAAAGTAGTTGGGACACTGAACAAATGGTAGTTTTCGTCGTCAATCACCATCAATATTCTACCCAAGATATTCTTGGCATAGGCTTGATAGTCAACTAGCGGTCTATGAATCTCCGCAATCCTATTTAGATTGCATCTTGGCTGCAGGAGTGCCGTATTGTTATGTTCTGTTGCCTGTCACAGTCAGAAAATTTATTTCTTCGATACAGGCTATTTCATATGACAACTATTTACACTTACATTAGATGAATCCATACTAACAAATATCACAAAGTTTTATGCCACAATAGGAAAACACATGCTAGTCATACTGCATTAACTTTTGGTAGAATAGGTTTTGTTTGTTGAGGGGGCCAACCCGATTCTGGGCCGAAACGCAAGTCGATTCAATTTACCCAAACTAGCCCCTTTCCTTCCGGATTACCTACTGACAGTTAACACATTTTTTGAAACCAAAGCGTAATCCGTATTTAATCCACGGAAATCGAGAAGTGAGCCATCCCGAAGACCAGAAACCTACGGAGCCGCTATGTGAAAGATAACAAAACCAAGAAGAACCATGATAATGTCATTTGTTTCAGATAAACTGAGCAAACCAATCAATAGCAACCTTATTAAGGACTGAACAGAGACAAGACGTTATCGGTATGCTATCTTGCCAGCGGGTCATCCTGTGGTGGTTGTTTTCCTCATTTTGCACATCTGCTCGAGCAGGTATCATACATATCTGATTTTTCCCGGAACAGTTGGCTTAAAGGCTCAACCAATAAGTTATGAAAAATAAGATCGGTAACCTTGTTGTCAGCAAGTAGTAGTTAAGGTTTTTACGGCGTGAATGCTTTCGGTGCTATCTACCAGACATGTACCACATATGGCGCACACATACGACATGTACGTATGCTATCATGTTGATGCAAGATCACACGGTCGTAATGACGATTGAAAGTGAAAGTGAAAGGTAAAAATCATGTACAGCTGCAAAGAAACCATGGTGACTTGCAACTTGAGTGGGGATACACCAGCATCAAAAGACTATTTAACCAGGTAACTCTGTAGCAAAGAAAGGAATTAGTAATAATAGCTACGACAATAAGTATAGATAAAACGCATCGATGGTGCTGATCAAAACCATAAATTAGAACGTTGGATTGGGCACATTAATATAAGCAGATCCAGCTGCATAGGCTTATGGTACATTAAAATGCCGTTTTTGAAAAAAAAGCTACCTTCTCAAGTTGCAGTGTTACATTTTGGTTCAATACAATCCTGAAACTCAGTCAGCTCGCCCCCATTTCATTCTGATCGCGCATCTGTGCTGCCTTGTGTAACTACGGACTCTCCAATGGTGACATCCGAAGCTAGAGTGCACGATTAAGAAGCAAATGTTTCATCATCGTCCTTCTAAATTATCTTTCCAATCACACAAGCTGTCGATAGTCGTAGCATAATTTATATACTATAGTTATTCGAAACAATAGTTGGGTATACAGACGCCTAAGAGAGATTGAGAAGGTTGCCCGTTCTCAATTTCCCACTGCTTCGTCCAGAAAGTCCGCTGCAGTGTTTGTCAATTTACCATGGCCGCTAACTACTGGGCATCCTCACAGAAGTATACATTAGATCGGATCTCGCTTCTGTTCATCTCATTCACATGTTTTATTAGTCAACACTGGCTGCTTGACCGATGTAGTCTTGCTCGAAGTCGAGAAGAAGATCTGAAGTATCTGTCAGAGACAGATTACGTGAAAATCAAGATATGGTTTTGCCATTGTGAGTTGCATCAATGCTTCGATCCTCCAACTAAATGCCTCTTTAATTTTTGTCACTGGGAAAAGTGGTCCAGAAGCTTGCGAAACGACTTCAACTGAGGCAGCAGGTGGTAGCAACTGCTTTCGTTTATTTCAAGCGGTTCTACTCAAAGTACGCTCACCATCTCGATTAAACAACGGCAATTGACACCTATATCTAATAGGAATAGCCTACGAATGATTGACCCGCAGTTAGTACTGGTGACCTGTGTCTATTTGGCCTCTAAAATCGAAGAATGTCCCGTTCACATCAAGCTAGTGACACAAGAAGCTAAACACATTTTTCAAGGTAGAATTGAAAATGAAGATCACATGCGGATACTGAATGGACGGTAGTGGACTTTGGTGGGTTTCCTTACGACAGTTCCAAGGTGGCCGAGTTTGAGTTTTATCTTCTGGAGGAATTGGACTTTTATTTGGTTGTGTGGCATCCGTATCGGTCATTAACGCTCATTTGCAATGAACTTGGGATGCAAGAATCAGGACTTCAGTATGCGTGGTTCATAGTGAACGATTCGTATCGAACGGACGTATGTCTATTGTATCCGCCTCATATGATCGCAATTGCCGCAATTTTCCTAACAGTTGTCATGAACCACGCTGATTTTGCTCCAGGATCCGTAGGCGAACGAACGGATATGAGGCAGTGGTTTGCAGATCTGAACGTGGATATAGAGGATGTCATCGAAATCAGCCAAGAAATACTGGCGATATACGAAATATGGGCAGATTGGAAGGAGGAGATGATGGTGTTTTTATGGAAAGATCTAAAGAGTCGATAGTTGCTGCTGGTCAGATAAAATATTAGCTCTCAATAACAGTGATCATCTTGGTCATCTGGTTGAATGGGTCTTAGATTGGTTTTTGCATAACTGTCCTGATTAGCAAAGGAACAACTCGAAGCATACACGTCCTTGTTTGTACGATTTAAAGGAATGCATAACGATATCAATCATTGATCCACAACGGACATATGTCTAGTTTTCACTTTCTAAAGGCAAAGACATACGACGGGTTATGTCCTCTGTATGATCTTGCGTTAGTTTTAAATTGTTTGGTGTTATCCCAAAATAAATTTTACGTATCGATATACTCTATTATTCCGTATTGCACGCATGTCAGCAACAGATTCCATTACAGCACGCAAAAGTGTGTCCCAAAAGACGGATAGATAGATATACACTCTTATGCAAGGCGAATGAAATTTGTCATTAGAAAGAGCTCGATTTGGCTCGTAGACGGAAATAGGGAGTCTAAGACATAAAGCTTCTTGACTGGGTGTGTAAATGGATATGGATGATAGTGGCTCAAGAGAACTATGCTTTTTCTGACAATTGTGCCACATATTAATATGAAGTGTAGATGGCGCGATAGGGTAAAGAAACTTATGCAATTGCTTGGTGCCAAAGGCACGAGCATAAATGATCACTATCAACAATTCAATCTCTGCATGTGGTGTAATCAAATGTTGTCAGACTTCTGCAAGCGGCTTCCTAGAAAAGAAAGAGACCAAGTCGCTCCGAAACTGCAAGGAATATAATGTAACTGGAAAGTACCTTCATTTCTTTAAGGATACACTGGATAAAATGGACAAATGTGTGCAGATGAAAGCCCATTATTTAGCTATAGATAGTGCTGTTATTTTAAGGTTGACGACATATCCAAGTATAAAATATCATGTTCAGAAGTCATGGCCAACAGTAAACAAATACTTCTTTTGTATATTTGTATTATAGAAAGATTAAAAAATGTGCCAATAGTTTTCGAAAAAGGTTATTCTTCTAACGAACAACGATGTCCGCGCCACAGCTTTTTACTAAGTTACACGTCCTCCAGTAGTACAACGGCATGAATGCTCTTTTGGTATACTCGGCCACTGCCTCGTTCTATTACTTCACAAGTTCTTTTCGTATCTTTACCATCTCCGATCTGTGTTCATTAGCCTCTTCGGTAGCGTAAAGCAGAATAAAACCGTCATTCACTTACTCTATTTTCTTCCCACACCATTCAAGATCATCTTCCGCGGCCATTGACTGGACCAGCCAAAAAGAAGTACGCCATTCCTGTTGTTGCGGAAACAGAGGAACTTCAAAAGATCTTTTTTTTTTAGAAAGAATACACGATGACCCTTTCTGAATCCCGCTGATCATAGCATCCTTTAGCTTTAGCTTCGATGCAGTACAAATTGATTAGATATCGAAGAAATTTAGCAATGCAAAGGAAGCAAATGGTACTCTGTACTTTTTGTTTGAAATCTCTCGTAAACGCTACTATCTCCCCAGAGTAATCATAGATCACGTATTAAATCAGTAGTCGAGCTTAGCCACGTTCTTCATACATGCTCCAAACCAAGCATTGACGAGTTGCCTGACCTAAGCACCGTCACATACAGAGGCCGCGTTCGTTTCATGCGATCGAGTTCCATATAAGCGGGCAAGTCCATAACCGGTAAGAGCAAGGTCATAATAAAGCTTTGTTGTTCCAGTATGGCAGCCGTTTTAGCGTGTATGTCGAGAAAATGCGTTTCCATGTCTGCAACGGATACTATTGTCTCCAGAAGGAGGGATATCTGAGCCAGAATACACCTAAAGTGTAAAAGCAAAGCAAAAAAGATGCCTCGGGAGGGACGATACTTACACTTAAATGCATCCGCCAGATGGAAGAAGTACGAGAAGCCATCCGTATGGGCTATACCTTCAGCAAGTTGCACCCACTGATAATTTAAGCATGCAACAGCAAAAATCTCTTACAAGTCAGTGCTTACTTGAGAGCGCATTCGCTATCAACATGTATCCCAGTTGATTATGAATGGAACAGATTTAGAGGTAACTGAAGCCACAGGCCTATAGTATTTTGCATGTATTTTTGCGTCGCTTGAAAAGTCTTTTTGCGCTGGCCAACGGCGTTGTCTAGGAATGGAGTTTACGCGCCGTTGTAGAGTGGCACCATTCAGCCTGCATCATTCGTTAGAACATGCTAAGACGATAGGAGAAAGCTTAGAAATGTCCCATTATCTAAATGCATGCATACGCTAATGAATATCGAGCCTTGGACCTGGATTGTGGATTTCGGTTTGTTTAGAGCTTGACAGACAGGAAATCCTTTGAGACTCTTTCTTTATTGGGATGTAAAGTAAAGATGATTGTATATGTTTACGCGTCTGTCCTTATTATTGTTCTATTTATTCGGATATTGTAATCTTGACCCTGGTCAGTAGATCTGTGTTCCTGAGATGGTCTTGACTTTGGATATAATGCCGATCTTTAGATGTGGATCTATGTCCCCATATGTGACCTATACGACATGGATGATGGAAAAATCATCTTAGACGTTGCAGTTGCAAGTTGAGCATAAAAAATCAACACTACAGCAAGACGGCTTCACACGGCATATAATATGCCACAACAAATAGCAAGAGAGCTTGACTATGTAGTTAACAATGATGAGAGAACAGCAAAGGAACTGCGTAGTATTAGTATTATTATTAAAATTCACAACGAGAATGAAGGAAAACTATTATCTGATATTCAAAGAGAGTCTCGTATTCGATGCAACGATAAACTGACTACCACTCACCTCAATTTTTCGTACGTTGACAAAGGACCATCTGCTATCCCGGCTGGTATAACATTATGGAAAACCGGTTCCTGATGGATACCTTTTTACTCAACGAAAAGTAGTCAATCAGAAACCGGTTTTTCATAGTGCAAAAATAAATTCTTTGAAATGCTTAAAGGCTTATCGTATTGATTTAGTTTACATATATGTCTACTCCGTAAATGGTGTATCATATCGAAAAAAGGTGGAAATGCTCCCCACGGCAAGGAGTTCTGATCCAGTTATAGCATTGTGAAAGGAAAGCTAAACAGCGGGAGAAAATACAAATGAGATCTCACGAAGAATTGCATCTTTACTTGATGTGCCTGGATTCAGCTTGCATACTTATAGAAATTTTGGCGGTTCTTTGAATGACATATCAGCGAAAGGCACTATACCCAGCTGTAAACGGGGTTAACAACTGAAAGGGAAGTTACAATCACTGTAGTATATTAGGTGCTAAGGCAGGAGTAATAGATATATCTTTAAGAAAACCTCAGGCTACATCTGCGTCCAAAAAAGAGAAAGCTTAACGGAAAAGGGGACGAAGACAGTTAATGGTCGGATTGATACACGAACAGGGCGTTTTCTGTCCTATATATCAAATGTGATGGATAATGCATCAATACACAATCCAACGCCTATTCGCAATCTGATCAGTCTTTTGATCAATCTTTTGATTGGCAGAACATGTATTCTTTTTTTGCACTGTGGATGAAAAATCAGGATGACAACTTTTTCTTCTTTTCCCATTTTACCTTTCTTCCACTTTTCCACGACATGTCATTGTTTGAGTATTTGCTCTCCTGTTTGCTGATTATTCATAAAGTCGTTAACATTTTCGTGCACACATTGGTCTATTTTAAAAAATGCTTGAAGTTGTATGAGGAAGAAAGAATAAGGCAGGAGAGAGAAAGCGGTAAGACATCTAGGATTACCAAATCCGAATTTTCTGTAATGTCGATATACATAAGTTGGTAGTGATTTGTCGTGATTGCGGTGGGACAGGGCATCAAAGCCGTCGCTTTAAAGTCTGTCCGCAGTATAGAAGGCGCAGTAAGTATATCACCGCCTTGGTTTGAACATGTATGTCTGTTTAAACCGCGTATCATAGTCGGTACCAAAAGGAAACTTACTGCAGAAGAAAGTGCGGAAGACAAACAAGCCAAAAAAAGGGGACGTGCTTCTCGTGCTGAGAATAGCCGAAATGCAAATTATAGCCGCTCTTCGTGTTCTTCTTGTGGAGGCTCTGATCATGGATCTGCAAGATCCTCGCTCTGTCCAAACCACAGGCGCACAATTCAACAGGATATAATGTTCAAACTTGGTGTGGGTGCAGAAAAATTCACAAGAAAAGTACCAGTGAAGTCCTGCGTACGACCACAGTACAAGGACCGTCTACATTCTGCAGTCCTCGAGACAAGTGACAAAATTCGGCAAATCGTGGTCCGTACACAGCTCTTCGTAAATGCGTATATCATATCAAAAGCTTCAGAACCAATTCCTTCATATATCTATACACAGTCCTTTTTTTATTCAGTATGTCAGTTGGTCATCGGAAAGACTATCACAAACACGAACAACAATATGCCGTCGGACATTATCCCTTTTTGGCAATCATTTCTTGTCGCACATCCGTCCATCTCCTTTTCCCTCGAGGGATTCACAGGTTACAGTGACGTCCTGTCTGCTGCGTGTGTGACGCTTGCAACGTCCTATTCAAACATGATCGTTGAGCAATTCGAACAGCGCGTGACAAACTTCGCTGTCTTTAGATTGAGAGAAGAACTCGACGAGGTAAAGTGATCACGACTATCTTGCTATTTATATAGTGACGTTTGACTGCTATAGTCGATCAAACTTGGTCATTTGAGGGCTATCGCTGAAGAATATATCTACGAGCGCGTAGCTGGTGGCGATCCGTACTGGCCAGATAGATGTGTCAGCAGAGACAATGACGAGGTACAAAAGCTGTCACATCTGTTTGCGAAGAATTGGAAGGTATCATCCCTCGACCAGCGGGTTCGGAACGCCTTTCTGAAGCACCGGGAGAATTTGTACCTACTTTACGATACATTCTGGAGATATATGAAGCCAGACATCAGGAAGCCGCCAGTGCAAAGCAATCGGAGACAAAGACGCTGCCAAGGTTATTTTCCTTGAGCCCATCAGCTTCTTTTCAATGGCGGTTCATCCAAGTAAATACGAAGGCACTATCCGTCCTCATGTCAATGCGCTCAGGGGGTGGTTCATATGCCGAGAATACAGCTTTTTTCCATCAAATTTTTGATTTCCGGAAACTTGGTTATCAAAGGTACGAATATATGCGCTATACGCAAGATTAATCTTATTTAATAGTTTGGAGGAGTTGTTACAATCCCCTCATGAAACAGGTCGAATGTTCACCAATTCTATCGCCACAGATGGATATTCAGTTGATTTCCACTTCGCGCGAAAAGCAATCAAGGATACCAATAATGTCCAATTGTCTCTGGAAGATTTTACGAATGAAGAGGTTGAGCGCCATTTCAAACCATGCGCGGTCGACCCAGGTATCGGTCAAATATTCACGGCAGCATACGGACAAGGCAATGAGACGCATGAGATACGTCGTTGTTCGACAAAAGCTTATTACCAGTACACAGGATCCACACGTAGGTCAAGGAAAGAAGAAGCTGAAAAAAAGCGTACAGGTGTTAAGGAAATAGAAACGGAGCTACCAACAGGCAAAAGTCAAGATAGTGCACAGTTCGAACGACACATTTGCTACTGCCTCCTCCATATGAACACGCTCTTCTCTTTTTACAGTGCTGAAAAGGCGAAGCTGAGATTTTGGAATTATCAAGGAAGGCAACGTGCTGGGGAAGAGTTGGCGAATATTCTGACGACCGGAGGGAAAAAGTATGACCGTCGTAGGAGAAAGCATACAAAAAGAAACCGAAAAAACGGTCGCCGGGGAAAAAAGAAGAAGAAGAGATCATTAGGGTATGGCACTATATCCAAAACCATGACCTGGTGTAACTGTCATTGTAGATCACCACCCGTTTCAGCGGTCAGATCATCGCTAAAAAGAAGCCACTGTGGATTTAAGAAAAAGTGGACGCCGAAGTCTTACCAGACAAACGATAAAATGCCCCTTATTGTGTTTGGCGATGCCATGTTCGGAAAGTCTGGAATGAAGTATAAGGGTCACCGTCCCGGTGTGGTGAGTATCTGCTGGAGGTATCTGAAACGGCGAGAACGCAGAGGGGAGCTGATGGCTGTCAAACTTGATGAATATTTGACGTCTCAAGTAAAGTGACGACATCATTTCGTTAGATACTTTTATTAACGAGTAGTACTTTTCAGATTTGTCGCCAATGCAAGAACAGAAGTCTGGAGAAAGTGACGACGACAGATGGTGTTTCACACCATAGCGTTCTAAAATGCAAACATTGCCGAACGTTTTGGCAAAGAGACATCAATGCAGCAAAAAACATGTACTGGATCGCGCGATCAATATGGTCAGGACGAGGAAGACCGACGGAGTTCTCCCGACCTTCTATGACAGGCGATCACATCACCGCTATAAATGCGGGTTCCCTTTCAACAGGGATTTAGATATTTACGGTAAGTCTATCAGCTTAGATCTTCACAGTATCATAAGCGAGAATCACAACGATGGTTACACGGGTCAGTATCAACTGCCGTATATACGAACTCCGATCCCGTGTGCGCAGCATGTCATGGCGATGGAAACTGCAAGAATGGACACAGAGTACAAAGATGAGATTGCAGCCATACTTTTAGAACAAGAGAGGAACAATGAAAACGTAATGTTTGCAGACATTCTCAGGAAGCTACAGGGTACCATCGTGAACAGTTTCAAGGACGGTGATACGTTCGACGCGTTTAAAAGTCGATGGAATAAAAGAATTACCTGGTAGCACATCTCGTAGGCATCAAGATACGTGGCAATAGTAGTCAAAACAAAGGCTGGGATGTCATTACAGAGTGTCTAAAGGTTAAACAATCCGGTGACAATGAATCCAGTGCTGCCAGTACGCCTAGTACGTCTAGCACGCCCAGTACAGCGAGTACAAAAACGCGGAGTTCTGGAAGACTCGATGCGACCGAAAAGGAAGAAATCAAAAATTTGTTCAATAGTTTAGATGAGAGAAAGATGTGGACTCTTACAACTGGTACCGTTGTCGAAAATCAATTGAAAGCATTGGCAATAGCGATAAATTTTGATCACCCTTGTCATTCATTGATATTGGATCCCGATGATGAACACTGGTCTGGTTACTTCACGGGAGGAGATAAATGAAATTAGGACGTTCAGACGCTACGAATTGGAGGAATTGCCTGCAGAACTCGCGGGATACCTATCGTCTTTCCAAGATGTGAAAGATGCTAAGGAGGCGTACGAGCAAGCCTTCCAACGGTATTTTGGTTTTGTAGATCAGCCTGAACTATCATGGATACAATTCGCTCTCATGAGATGCGCTCGTTTCTTCTTCAAGACTGGTACAATGGACTTCACCATTATGTCCGAAGCGGATGTTTCTCGTGTCTGGGATTTCATAACGACCGCCTTTGATATGTCCCAGGTATGTGCAACATATGGCAAAAAAGCAAGCAATGCGATAGCGATTGCCAAAAATAAAAATCGCAAGCTCGAAGCCGTTGATCCAAGAGAGCGAAGTATTACAGGAAGTAAGGTGGACTTGCTTTTCAAGACAGCATTTGGAGATGAGCTGGGCTGCAACGAAGTTGGCTTGCAGAAAACGATAACTCGACGAAAGAGCTGGATGATGGCAGAATCAAGCAGCTGGAAACGCTCAAAGAGATGCTGTATCAACTTGTCTGCCAATGTCCAAGCCTGCAGCGTCAATTATGTACGGTGAGGTACACGATCATGGGCCCAAAATCAGCATGGTCATGATGGATTCTCCGTCTGGATATGTTTGTCGCGTCACTAGGACCCAGCCGCTGTATTTTCCCGGTGATTCCCGGCAATTCATAAGAGGGATGAAACCATTACTGACGCTTGTATGGTATGGAAAATCGGCTATGGAACGGTCGTTAAATCTGATCCTTAACGATCGCGAAGATATTAAGGTCGATTTCACTGGTTCACGAAGAGGGGTTACTATGATAACCCCTTGTTTCTGGCGATCACGTCGTCCATAAATCACAGCGATACTGGATTCTCACCCATTTTTGTCTTTTCATATGTAAATTTGTCGGTGACATACAAGTTATGTATGTCCATAAACCAAAATAAAGGGCATTTGTCTATTCCTTACTACACCGATTACGCTTTCATAATGGTATGGTGAAGTCTACTGATAGACATGGTTAATTAGTTGCATCGGCATTCACTTACGGACACTGCTCGGAGTATTCGTTGCTCAGTTCTTTGTAACGTACATTTGAGACAGTTCGCGAAGAGTACGAAGGACATGGTGATATATCTTGTTCAAGTCCATGAGAATCTAGAACTGATTTTCAACACTAATAGATCGTAATTCGCCAAAGATCGCCAACCTTACTACTACAATGAGGGTAGGACAAAGGAGAGTTATGGCACGCATCAAATGGGATTTTCCAAATTCCACGACTGAAAAATAACTTGTAGTCGGGCTTGGCTGTGCAATAGTTCATTTGAAATTATAATCTTGTGATTCTCATCGCTTCAGAAGGACAATTACTGTCTATTGAATGGTAATTTACGCTTTTCCGCTGACGCTCTTCCCATGCTGCAACGTGTTCAGACAAGTCGATACCGCCAGTTAAAGTGCACTCAATTTTGGAGACGTTTTCCTTCTCCTACCGCGGATGTTACCCCTGCCATCTTTTGGAAAGAGGTTCGTCTATTTTGACAGGAACACCTGCTTGCGCTTCGCGCTGGCCCTCACGCTATACTACTCTCTGCATGCCGACCACAGATAGGCACCGACCCAATCCTCTACACCCCGACGAGTAAAGACGGCCGAAGACGCTGTATCTGCTGGAGGCTAGGCTGGATGCCTACCGGAAAGCCTTAGATATGTCGCAGCTGCTCCACTAACACGAAACTCAGCTGTCGCCATGCGATATAATGTCTAGCAGCGCACCAACGTATAAACACTCCATCTATTATTCTTCAAGCCCAACTTCCACTACTACTTGACTTTGCCCCATTTTCCCTTTCACTTTCTTTTCTCTCGCCCTCCTGTTTCTCTGAGACCGTATATTCCTTCTTTCTATTGTTTTGTCCTTTTTTCCCTTCCGCTAGCAAGAGTCTTTTCTTCGTTTTCTCCTTCCTATCTTTTTATCCGTGACGGGGCTAAGCGGATATGCTGTCAGGCGCAGCGTTCGCAGCCCTAACAAAAATACAATACAGAGTTTTCAACGGTAATTTACGCCATTCTAAATAAATTCTGCGTCCATGAAGAAATCCAAGTTTGCGCTAAGAGAAAGTAGAATATGCAGCGTTATCATATCATTTATGAGAAGAAAGGGAGTAGAAGGGCTACAGAACGAAAGCCCATCTCATCTAACTCCGTCTATCAATCATACTGTTACTTCACATTATTGAATTATTGCAGCAATGTATACAGAACAAAAGGTAAAGAAGCAAAAATGGCAGCATTTACTGATCTGCTTACAGAGGAACCATCTGGAACGTGTTTCACACCATCATTGGACCCTTCACACGCCGACTGCCAAACAGTGCTATTCAACTATAGTATCATAGCGTATTCTTGAATTCACGCATTATTAAAGATCCATCACAGCGGAATGAACATGGTATGAAGTGCAGGCAAATATGGCCCTTATTTTCTGAATGCAAGGATTTAATCAGGCGCGCATTTCCCTTCGGGTTGAGAGCGCAACAGGCAAAGTTGAGTTCCGCGCAAATCCACTTCCTTTAAACAGGTAAAAGGATATGACAAAGCATCAGTGCGACGGATAAATCTGGTAACTCACGGTTGATGAAAATGTGTCACCCTCCTGAATCTAGTTTACTTCGGTGAAGAAGACAAATCGTGCATCCAACCGCGATATTCTGACGGCTTGCGCACAGAAAATCAGGAAAAGGAAAACTTGTGTTGTTTGTTTGAAACTGAATATGACGGCTGCATGGATTCAGCGGTTGCAGACGTCAGTTTAGTGTCCCCAGACTCCTCCTGAATTGTAGGATCCCATTCTGAATACTGTCTACCTTTCGTTGTTACAACGAGGAAAGAAGGATGTCGGACATTGGCTGTAGTCATCTCATTACTGACTCTCAGCTGTGGTTCGTACCTCGGTTATCTTTTCTGGATACCACAGAGCAGGACGGTAGATGCGGTGGGGATATATATGAATAGCTGGGTTGCTTCCTGTTGACTATTAATGACCCACTGCAGTCGATAGACAGTGCTGTCATTTCTTTCATGCGAAATGGGGTCCTTTCTGTATTTTGGCTGTTAATCCTTATCAAAGACATGTGGCGTTATCAGTCGGTATAATTCTATCCAATGATAGTCTCTTGTTGGGTGACTCAGATCATGCCGATCGCTTTTGCGATACGTTATTTGTCGACAGACACATTATTACTCATCTTTCGGCAAACTGAACATCAGAGTTTAAATGGGCCTTTGTGCAATGACCAGTACGCAATCTTTCTCGTCACTTATGTGGCTTCACTGCTCCCTTTACCATATGTTAATCTAATCTCCTTTGAAAAGGAAGCGCTTAGAATATATCAGCTAAATTTATTATCTAACTTGCTTAGCCATGGCGGGGACCCTGGACGAGGTTCTCCTTGCGCTCTAGCATCAATCCCGAAGAGCGTTAAAATGATTTGCCGTTTTTCCACTGATTGTGACTGTGTAGAGGGACGGTTTGATAAGTCGGATCTTTAATCCCAATGCGGACATTGGTTACTCTGACGCTCTTTGAGTCACTTCATTTACCAACGGTTTATTCTCCAATTCTGCCCCTCCCTTCCTTCTTTTATATTCCTTCCCCCCGTTTCTCTCTCATAGACATACCACTATGTTGCCTACCTCATTTAAATACAACAACTCCCCAGATTTACCATGGGTCGTCCAAAAGTTTGGAGGTACCAGTGTAGGCAAATTCCTGGATAATATTGCAAATCAAGTCATCAAGTAAGCAGTTACTCATTCAAGCGAACTAAGTCCGCGCAATATGAGACTTACTAAGACTATCGTATAGGGAATACGTCAAGCAAAATCGACTTGTTGTTGTATGTTCCGCACGTAGTGGCGAAAGCAAGCAGACGGGTACTACGAACCGACTCATTCGCGCTGCACACGATGCATTAAGGCCTGGATCCAATGAATACCTTACGATCTTGCGTGAATTGCTTGAGGATCATCTGAAAGTTGCAGACGAAATGATCCAGAACCCAGATATTCGCGCCAATCTTAAGAGTGATATTGAGCATGATTGTGCCAAACTTAAATCGTTCTTGGAAGCTGCACAGATCATCAACGAAATTTCACCCCGATCAAAAGACATCATTATCGGTGTAGGCGAGAAGTTGTCGTGCAGGATCGTGGCTGCAGTGCTTCAGGACAGGGTACGTATGAGTTTGAAAAATTTTTTCTTGTCCGTTTCTTACGATTGGTTTGGGATTTAGGACATCGACGCCGAATTTGTATCGTTGGAAAATCTGATTGATCGTGAATTTGAAGTGCTGGATCAAAAATTTTATGACTATCTGGCGGAACGAATGGCCGAAGCAGTAGAGAAATGTGGCAACAAAGTACCCGTCGTCACTGGTGAGTTTTGGACGATGGGGTTTGCCTCAACGTATCAACTAAAATTTTTTATCTTTAGGCTTTTTCGGCATTGTCCCAGGAAGTCTTTTGAACACCGTCGGTCGCGGTTACACCGATCTGTGTGCAGCTTTGACAGCTGTCGGTTTGGGTGCAGAGGAACTACAGATTTGGAAGGAAGTCGACGGTATCTTTACAGCAGATCCTCGAAAAGTCAAGGCAGCAAGACTTTTACCAATTATCACCCCAGAGGAAGCGTCTGAGCTCACTTACTACGGTTCTGAAGTCATTCACCCATTTACCATGGAGCAAGTCATTCGTGCACATATCCCTATTCGTATAAAGAACGTCGAAAATCCACGCGGCCAGGGAACAATCATTTTCCCCACAGACATTGTATCCAAAGACGGTGTATCGACGCCACCACATTCGCCCAAGGTGCTTGCTGAGAATGGATACTCGCTTGACCTTTCCCGCAAATATCCAACGGCAGTAACCATTAAAGACAATGTTATTGTATTGAACGTCCATTCCAATCGGAAGAGCGTCAGTCATGGCTTCTTCGCGCAGATCTTTTCGACGCTCGACCGTTACGGGGTGGTTGTTGATCTTATCTCGACTTCGGAGGTGCACGTTTCCATGGCATTAGGGGCCGACAGTCAAGACAAGGACCTTGAGCGAGTTATTGCTGACCTGCGACCAATTGGCAGAGTGGATGTGTTGAAAAATATGGCTATTCTTTCACTTGTCGGAAAGCAGATGAAGAACATGGTCGGCATATCCGGTATGATGTTCACCACGCTGGCGTCAGCAGGTGTCAACATAGAGATGATATCCCAAGGTGCTTCGGAAATTAACATATCGTGCGTTATTGAAGAATCATCGGCATTGACAGCTATGAATGTGATCCATGATCAACTCTTAAGCAAACGAAACAAGTTGATCCTTCCAGCGCTTAGAGCCAGTCTAAATTAGAGAAAATTTCTTAACTGTAGACATTCCCATTTTTATTTGTATAGTCCTTCTTTCCACTGTTGTTATTGTATTCATTGCAAACAAAAATGTCACTTTCTATTTATCGACATATACGTTACCTTATCATCACTGCTTATCTGTGGAATCTCGTCGACCCTCCCTTGGCTGAAGCAAGAATGCAGCCTAATGATATCACTTATCTGGCATTGGAAGACAGGCTCTTTGTGAGACATAGGAGCAATGTTGGTGAGGCTCGAGAATGATTAAACAGGGATCAGTCGAGATTGACGCGACTAGTTTGTTTGCTGCGGCATGGTTACCAAACTCAGAACGGAGAAAAAGTGGGTGATGCAGTGCGATGTTACTCGAATGCAGTTATTTTGGACACCTACACACACCTGGACGAAAAGCTTGCCTTGCTTCACAATTGAGGATGTCCACAGCGACGGCTCCTAGATAGTCCCTCATAAAACAATTGGATGTGTCATTTGAGGGGTTTTAATGCTCAATGCCATCGCTGTAACCTTCAAACTTAGTCTGAAAATACTGCTGCTAAGGTGTCCGAAGAAAAGATCTCGGGTAAAATCCGTCCGAGATCCCAATGCTGAAACACCATTTGAAGAAAAAAATTAGTTAGCTCCTTTTGCAACCTGAACGGTCTATGATAACATAGACCTCATGGATCACCATTTCCATCACACACAACATCCTGACAATCCATCTCGATCGTTGCAAATGTACCCTTCCGCATCACAACAGTCGTCGAGCAATGTACCCGAGATCCTTCCAAAGCCTTTGACCGCCTCGGTTATCAATACTAGGGTTGATATTCCTCGTACAAAACGTACCCGGGCCAAACGAAGTTGCGATCTATGCCGGAAAAAGAAGACTCGTTGCGATGCCGATGTCAGCAAACCTTGCACGACCTGTAGAAATGCAAACACCACTTGCCAATTTCTAGTAGAGCAGAAGAAACGGGGACCTGCCACCGGGTATTCATACCATGCTTACGAGTTGAAAGTCTAAACAACGCAAGTTTTTAGGTACGTCGAAGCTTTAGAAACGAGATTGAAGCGAATGGAGAGAATGCTGGAAAAGATGACAAAAAACAAAGAGGTCGATCGACAGAGTGATGGCTCATGCGGTACAGAGGAAGAAAACGATTCAGAAGGAGTAGATACGGAGGATTCAGAAACGATGTGTTGTGGAAATTTAGCAGTTGAAGTGGAAACCGAAGAAGATCAATCAAATCTGTCCGAGCATATGAACGCTTTGACCATCACGGATTTTGAACGTACTCGATACTTTGGGTCCAGTTTGGGTCTTCATATGCTAGATCAAGGGATCCTTGGCCTGAACAAACGACATCGTCTACCAAATCAAACGTCATGGATATTTCAAAAAATCAATACAGAAGAACAAGAGCATATTATCATAAAAGCACGAGAAATGCGTAAACCACAGCTAATTAGCACGCAAACTTTGTTATCCAAAAGGTTCGAAGCATTTGAAGATATACCTTATATGACACAGGAACTAGCAGATAGCTTAATCCATCGGTGAGTGCAGATCGGATTTAGCGTGAGATAACTTATTCAAATGGATCCAGGTACTTTACGCACATTCATACGCTCTGTCCTATCGTTAATAAGATAGCGTTTCTGGAACAATATTACTTTCATAATCCCACACCCCCAGATGAATACTTGCTATATGCTATGTGCTCTATTGGCGCTCGTTTCTTGAAGGACGATGATATAGTGACGGGATCAAAAATCACTGCCGACCAAGTTATGTGGCTTCGAATGGAATTCCGTCGAAGGGCAAAAAAAGTGCTCGAAGTTGTCTATAAGCGATCCAAAATCGGCACAGTCCAGGCGCTAATACTGCTGACCACATTCGTTGGAGTTGGTGAGCATGACACAGAAGATACTGCGCATTGGTTCACAACTGGTATGGCAATCCGCATGGCGCAAGAACTCGGACTTCACCGGAGCTCAACGGGATGGTGTCTTCCGGAACATGAAAGGGAATTACGGCGACGCATCTGGTATGCCGCCTATATCGCAGATCGCTGGGTACGTCAATCCAATTGAGGTGCATAGATTGCTTAGGCTGATGATTTCTTTAGGTATCTGCTGAATTGGGACGCCCTGTCACTATTATCGACCACGATTTCGATGTGGAACTTCCTTCAGTTTATGAAGTGTCATCTACTCACCGTAGCAACGGTAGAGAGGGTGATAGTACTTCTGGAGAATTTACGCCATCATTGATTCTGGAAGCTGAGGCCGCGATAAAAGAAGAGCGACCAGTGTACAGATCCTTCTTGAGCCTAGTGACCTTGTCGCAGATACTAGGTCAAGTGTTGCTTGGCCTACATGCACCAAAAACGAAATATACTGGTCGGCGGGATATCGGCTTGGTTAATTTCCTGGACAAAAATCTGAAAAAATGGAAAGAAAACCTACCAAACGAACTGTTATTTGAAACCTGGAAAGATGGCTCGAGTTCAGCAGGTAAATTATTTACTACAAGCGATTCGCGACATGTAACATTTTATACGAAAAAGGTGGTATCCACATAAGTTATCACTGTGTGTTGTTGTTACTTTATCGACCATTCATTACAAACGACACTAGTGAAGATCTTGATCTTGCCTTTCGGGCTTTAGGAGCGTGCACCACTGCAGCTGTGGCGCTAGTAACGACCATCGAAAGTATGCAATCAGGCGCATACCTGTGTATGCCGTGGAGAATTGCTATGTAGTAAGTATTGTCCGAATCCAACATTTATTTGCTAACGAGAGAGAATTATACAGCTCCCTTTTTCAAGCAGCTATCATTTTCTTGCACAATGCCAAAGGCAATAATCCATATCTTCGGGAGGCAGGGCGTAATAACCTGGCTCGATGTACCAACGTACTGGAGAAGGATCCTCAGCTCGGTTCATGCGGAATGGCTGATGTTCTGAGAAATTTATCCAAAAAATTCGAAGTTTCCGTGGTGAAGGCGATCGATGCTCCTGAACCGATCCAGGAAGAACGATCACGGAAACGTGGAACGGATGTTTGTAACCTTCAGTCAGAATTCAATGAACCGGCTGCAAAACATGCCAAAAACGCAGAGAACACCTACGTGGAAAATTTATGCCAAAGCAAGTCATTATGCGGTACCCGTCCTGAAGATATGTATCTCGCTTCGTTGTCTCTCAGTCTGGGTAAACCCTCCGCCGTAACCGCATCATCACCCCTGTCTTCATCAAAGTCGTGTTCAACAGAATTAGACCTGTCCTTTCCAATATCAGTACCAGTGCCGCCACCACCACCAGCCTCAGTTCCGGTGGACTTCCCAGAGACACCATTGGAGCATAATCTTCTGTTATCCGATACGTCTCTTCTAGGCGCAGAACCATTTGCCAGTAATGCAAATATGCAGTTTGACATGGCTAGTCTAAACTCTGAACTGCCACTATGGCATGTTCCCAGTGGTGTCACATGGAGTGAGTGGGACGCATTTTTAAAAGAGAATGTGGATACCGTACACATGTAAAATCATTTAGCATTCGTCATCCAATCTTTGCTATTTTCCTCAATTTTTTTTAAACCCATCTCTTGTTCTTTTTCATTTCAGCATGGATAAATTAAAAGAAGTATGAATATAAAATGTCATCTAATGAAACCAACGTCTTCAAAGCAAGTAGAACAATTGCATACAGAATACAACAATCTATGCAGAGACTTAGGGTAATCCTTTTTACGCTCGTTACAGTTAATGGATCCATAATCCACATAGCATGGACGAAGAAGACGCTAAAAAGGTGATGCAAAAACGTATTCAACTCTTGCATGAATACAACGATGTGAAGGATATTGCCACAATGATGCTTGCGAACGTAATTGTGAAAAGACAGAGTGCTTAGTCTTATTTCAAAATGATATAGTATGCGTCTCGAATTGGAGCCACACTGAAAGAAGTATATGACCAATTTGGTGTAGAAGATGGCAACAAATCGAATTAGCTTCCCATCGCGTCATTTTGCTGAGAAATCAAAATGCGAAGATCAAAATGGCGGACAATAAAATGATTATGCTTCCTCGCCTTCTCTTTTTTTTTTTCCCACAGATGAATCTTTGTAAGCGTACGCTGGCTCATGCGAAGTTACTGCCTGGACGATCGCACGCGGCACGGTATCGATCGCTGGGACCCATAACCCTGCGAGGTACATGACATGTCATAAGGTGTAATTGTTTAGTAATGAGCTTGCAGGTATCCACCAACGACAACAGCACAGCACTGCACCTGCGTCTTCCTCTTGCACACTCAATGATGCCTCCAACCCTGTATCCACCTCGTCAAATCCACCTCTGTCTTTCCCATGTATTGACAAGCTTAACTCCCGTACGCTGGAACTGGACAGTGGTCCAGAACCAAGTTATGACAAAGTTGTTACCGGTTATGAAACCTTTGAATATCCTCATCCAGTACTGCTGGATCATGGTGGCATTCTCCCTCAACTTACTCTGGCATACGAAACATGGGGAACACTTAATAGCAAACGCGATAATGCAATCTTGATTCATACAGGCTTATCAGCTTCTTCCCACGCGAAATCGCACGCCAAAAACGCGAAACCCGGTTGGTGGGAAGAATTCATTGGCCCAGGCCGACATATCGATACCAACAAGTTTTTCGTCATATGCACAAATGTCATTGGCGGCTGTTATGGCTCCACCGGTCCAAGCTCAATTGATCCTGCCGATGGAGAACGGTATGCAACCCGGTTCCCAATTATCACCATCTTTGATATGGTGCGTGCCCAATTTCTGTTACTGGACAATCTTGGGATCGAGAAACTTCACGCAAGTGTCGGAAGCAGTATGGGAGGCATGCAGGTAAGGGCTCTGATGGCAAGGATGTATCCTCTGACATAGGTATCTTCTTAGTCACTTGCAGCGGCCTCATTATATCCAGAACGTATCAATCGTCTCATCAGTATTTCAGCTTGTGCCAGATCACATCCCTATTCCATTGCATTAAGACATACACAGCGGCAAGGTAAAGAGAATAGAGCAGTTGAATACTTGATATGTTAACAAGATTTATTTTCAGTGTTGATGGCCGATCCGAACTGGAACAAAGGATTCTATTACAAAGGAATCCCTCCTCATGTCGGCATGAAGGTAAATAAACGAATATGCATAAAGAAAAAATCTAATTTCCTTCTACGCCTTAGCTGGCACGGGAAATTGCTACAATCAGGTAAAGTGGGGACAAAAAATTATGCCAACTTTCTAAACTTCATACTAGCTATCGTTCAGGTCCAGAATGGGAGCTCCGGTTTGGGCGCAAGCGTGCACAGGAAAACCAATCACCAGCGTTATGTCCGGACTTTCTGATTGAAACGTATCTTGACCATCAGGGTGAACGGTTCTGTCTACAGTACGACCCCAATTCGTTGCTGTACATTTCCAAAGCCATGGATGTCTTCGACATGTCCAAGTCCGCTACAGACAGACTTCGGCAGCAGCGACAACATAATCTTCCAAAACTTGAACAGATTCTAAAACGTCGAAGCGTTGAGCCACAGGCCACCGCCGAGATCTGTCGCTCTATCGTGGGTGAGCAGTCAGCGCTTGAGAGTCGTACTCAACCTACGGATAACGATGGTGCCAAGCCCAGGCTCTCCTCTTTATCTTCAGACCCTGCCATCCAGGATCTGGTAGAGGGTATGAAGAGAATTAATATGCCGACGCTCGTTCTAGGTATCCAGACCGACCTCCTCTTCCCAGTTTGGCAGCAAAAGGAAATTGCAGAGTGTCTGAGAGCGGCTGGGAACAAAGCAGTGACCTACTATGAATTAGATGCGATGTACGGTCATGATACGTTTTTGATAGATCGTGTTAGTGTCGGAGGTGCCATCAAGGGTCACTTAGAGTATGTTTAAATAGAGGCTTGTTAGAAGGGGACAAACGGAGAGAGGGCATCGTCTTTGTTCTGTTCATACTATATATAGAATCAAAAGACAATAAACATCATGTAGCTCTAATCAATCTGCGAAAACTCGCTGGGGAGGTTTTTTTCTCTATAGCCTTGCCTTGAAGGGTTCTAATCGGTATTTGATTTCTCGCAGTTTACTGCCTGTAGGATTCCATCGATCGAAAAGAGCAAGTAATTTTTCAAGTTCTGTACTAAATGCCTTATCTTTCAGGACCATGGCATCATCACAGATTCCTCGCATAGCCCAGGGAAGATAGAACGGGTTTTGGCGGACGCGTACTTGAAATGCTTCCAGTCTGGCTTCAGCCAGTTCTGCCGTCGCTGTTGCCACATTGCTTATCAGCGTCAATCGACCAAAGGGTATGGTCTCAAAGATGTAGCGCATAGCAATCATATAGACGTCAGGTTCTTCGTAAATAGTTGAGTGACCACCTTCCAGCGTGTATAGGTTGCCTGCCAATACTTCGCTAATATGCGTAAGCAGACCATGGTCAGATAGATTAGCGTTACGCAGTCGCAATGCAAAGGTGATGAGATTAATCAAAAAGTCGTCCGGCGAGTAAATGTGCTCATCAATATAGACAGCCCGAAGGATATTTGGATGTGATATGCCTGACATAATCGCAGAATAGAGTGGTACTACTTGATCCTGCATGGATCCAACAAGCACCGTCTTGACATTGTGACGTAAGATAAATGACAAAGATTGGCGATACTTTTGTGAGATATCGCTGTTGGAGTCCATAAACTCGAAGAGTTCCCGGGCAGCATCAGCCTCAAAATACTGTAGTATGTTTGAGTGGACATACAGTTGCGAGAAGTATGCACATAGTTAGCAAAATAAGCATGTGGACTGTTCGAGATGGTAATTTAGTTACCCGGACAAGTAGATTTCCTTTCAGCGACGGGAATGGGCCATGTGAGATACCTGCCATGGCCAAGAGACATACTGATTGTCGTTTGTGGTGGATAAACCCTCTATCGAGCAGCCTTTGAAGCAAGATGGCAGATACTGGCGTGCCTTGCGAATGCGTTGCCCATAGCACGACGTCAGCCGTAGTTAATGCACCCACCCAGGCAGGGTTATTCAGGATACAGTTAAAGAGTTTAGTTACTCTTTCTTCTACCTTCCCTTCTCCTTGTAGAGGAATTGCGGTGATTGCTGTATCGGGAATGTTCAGATCATGTTCTGTCTGGAAATACCGTTTGGCAGCAGCCATCATTTGGTCGCAAAAGCGGATGGATGTACCAGTGGGCTCTCCCACCACACTACGCACAAGCTTTTGTAAAGTGTATCAGTATCCTGAAATACATGTCTTCTGTAACCTTCATCGGAAACCAGCCATGAACGCCAACAACGACGAATTTCTTTCCACCAATTGTCTCAGGATCTGCTTTCATTTCGCTAATGAATCGTGCATTCATCTGGTTTCTCTGCCAGCGTGGATCATTTTCATCTGGTTTTGCTTGGGTAAACATGGCGTTGATCTTTTGAAGCGCCTTTGTGAGCAACGTGGTGGATGGTGAGGATGGTATTGGTGTGAACTGCGATTGAAATGTCGGCAGGACAACGTTTTTGCTGTGAGACAGAGGAGGGCCTAACGATTTATCACCTTCTTCCTTTATTTGCTCGTCTTGCTCTTGAATTTCTTCTGTCACAGTAGAGGAACGTGGATCAACAATTACCGGATCTTCAGCGTTCGAGTTCTCGTTATTTGCAAAGAAATATTTCCAATACGATTTGGAAGCTTGAGAATCTGACACGTTGTGGTTTGCCGATTGTTTCTCCGTCGATTCTGTAGGGTATCCAAGCCAAGACCAGAGTCTATTCGGGGTGGTATCTGTGGCAGTAGCAGCATTAGGCACTGCAGATAAAGATTCTTTATCAGAAGACTCTCCAGGGCGCCTTTTTTTCTCGTTATCATTGTCGTCATTGTCACCACCATCACTGCCGCCAGTACCATTTCCACCATAGGACTCTTGTGTCTGACTTGGGACGTCATTATTTTCAGCACTTGCTTTCGTTCCAGTGTCAGTGCTTTGGGTAAATGTCAGTCGTTGGAACCAAGAAGTATAGCTATCTATGGACGCAGAACGCAACCTTTTTGGGTCCATGCCTTCTGCAGCCGGCGATGCGTTCTCATGACTGATTTGCTTCCGCTTATTCTGCACAGAGGATGCGTCATTGTCAGGCTTTGAACTCGGAGCCACATCCGGCTTCTGATCTTCAGGTACAGGCCGCGATGTCAAGCTCATTGTACGCAGATAGCAGGAAGAAAATCGCAGGAGCTAGAAAATGGAAAACATGTGATGATTTGTCCTGTTTTTGGCAAAACCTGATGACAAAGTGTGAATCGTTTTCTATCAACCCAGACGCTCTTGTCTTTCGCATAAGCCAGTATCGGTTTATGCACGGTATGGTACACTGGTAATTAAGCGATCCTATGGGAAATATCACCTTTTGCAGTGCCAATCAGCCTTTTATACAGATATTACTTGAGCTTAAAGCTATGTGTTGCGGCGTTTACCGAGATAATGGTTAAATTACTCTAGCCCGTGTCCTTCAAGAACAGCAACATTGAAGTATCAGTTGTGAAGAAACAACCGTTTCCGTAACTGATAGACGACAATGCACAGATCTCGAGGGACAATATCCTAGCTCCTCAGCAAATGTTTCAAAACCGACAATTGGTGGATGATGCGAACGCACTACAATCAGCGATAGTGGATCGCTATCTTGTAAAGCATCATCATACTGCCTTGATCCAAATACTATACCAACAACTCCACATTACATCCTCATTATCTACGCTGTTGATTTAATGGGACGGGAATCACTGAAGCAATGAACTACTCCAACGCAAGATCCGGATCATTCAAATAAAACAAACCATCTCAGCGAAGCCACGTACCACTTTCCAGCACAAAACTTGTTCGACTTAAACGTACGTAATATTTATTTGATGCATTCAAAATCCAGATTTAAAGTAGTCAAAAAAAGAAGATTATTCAATAAACATCAGTAGGACTAGCTAGATACTACAAAAAGATGATGATCAGAGGAGTTCCTTTTTCACTCTTTGTTACTCTCGTGTAACGATTCTTGCATGACATGGAGGTCTTCTAGCTCGGGTGAAAGTTCAGAAACAAGCTCATGAGCCAGTTTAAAGTAAGCCGTTTGAGCAGCCACTAGATCAGCAAGTTGACGGTATGGCTCGGGCTAAACAGACAAGAAATTGAACATGCGTAAATTTACTTCTTATCCACTTACGTTCTCCAAAACTTCCTTCATTAACGACGTTGCCTTCTCCACAGCTGTCACAAATACGTCTTCTGCTCTTTCAACTTCCAACTGAGCTGCATTCGCTCTTTCTGGTTGTGTGGAACGATATTTGGCTTTGCAGGCGTCAAGAGATAATCGAGCAGATTGCACCTCCTGTCGTGCTTTCATAGCTTTGTCTACGACTGTATTCAACGTTTCCTGCATCGGCTTGTTGAACTTGGATACGATGGTTTCGTCCATTGTCAAACGTGCATCTCCTACTTTATCTGCGATCGTAGCAACCTTGAATAACGCTGTGCCATATGGTTCTTCGACACCGACTTTCTCAGCGCCTTCATTCGCAGCTCGAGCCAATGCATGAGAGAGCGATTTTGGATGCTGATCTTCCTGCACATGTTGAGATTCTGCTTGGGCACGTTCAGCAGGTGATAGGGTCAAGTGCTGGAGTTGGCTTGTCACGGTGCTGGAAATGCCAAGAAAAGATTCCTGGAGCTGCATGGGATAATCGTATGAAGAGGTACCATAAATGCGTGTCACTTTTAATAAATTGATATAAGTGCTGCGAAGAGCATCAATTCGCTGTTTATGCATGAGAACAATAGCAGGTATTCAGACGCAAGTACAAACCTTCTCCAAATCTTTGTATTCTTCCGGAAGTTCGGTGATATTTTCAGCTGTACCGAGTCTTTCTTGTGCATACTGTATCAATGCGTCAATTGCATATTCATCAAAATATAACTTACTACTTACCTGTCTAACTTGGCCTAAACCCTTGCCTAACTTTTGCGCAAAAGGGTTGAATTTCGAACCCAAATTCGCAAAGCCATCCAGGGTATTGTTTAAAATAACGTTGGGATTGAATGCCTGGCTTTGTCCCGCTGCATTTCCGCTGTCTGCTGGTCGAGGTGCAGCATCAATAACATTAAGATCGTTTGTGCGTTCAGTCATTGTCGGAAGAAAGATAGTCGCGTAGGAAAAGGAATTCCCAGACGAGGTCACAGCTGGCCCAAAATCACGGAAAAAGTCAGCATCATACGTAAGTCCGACAAATTTCCTTAAACAGTAGGACGTTCTGCAGGACACTCACTGAAGGCACCTTAAATCAGATGCCAAGAACAACAAAGCGCGTTCTCTAGATCGTCCTCGTGTCATCAGACAAAGACGCCTGTTAAAAAAATCATTAGCGCATACAAATGAATTCTGATTAGATAGCACTTACAGTTCCTGGAGGACCTACAGCGCTTTTTTTTTAAAGAAACACCCACACACCATGCTCAGTATTCAAACGTTTACTGCAGCGGAATCACTTATGATACCTTTGTTTTTTGCTATCTGGAATGTGTGTTTTTAGGGGGATAAACTACAAATACAGTTACTGTATCTTTTTACATATCGGACAAATTTTCTGATTGGCTTCGTATATAGTTGCTGTTAAAGGAAATGGAGGGTATTATAAGTTGGAATCACAGGTTCTGTGATTTGAGTCACAAACAGCTGCCTAATTTTTAGCTCTGTCACAAGACGGGTCACAGCACTTCTCAATGGTTTGAAGTTGAGGGACAAAAGCGTTATGTGGCAGTTTCCTCTACATGACTGTAGAGAATACTATGTATTACCATTGATTGATGACTTCCGAACATTATAGAACATGGGATTTGTTACTCGATGAAAACATAATGAAGAATTGAAGATAAACCCTACGTTACCAGAAGTAGGCGAACGACAATGACATTGAGAAACAGAATATAGTTCTGTATTGATCCATCTTGTCATACAGGTCTCAATGATTAGATAGATAACGGTTTAGTAAAGAAAAAGATTTGTCAATACTGCAGCTCTCAGATACTCTGGTTCACAGAAAGCTTTTTAAGCACGTACAAAAAATACTTTAATGATAGTTATAAGCAAAAAAATAAAAAATAAAAAATAAAAAAACAAAAAAATATTTTAAACATATAAAAAAAAAGCTACATGCCCTCCGCCATGTAGCTATCGAGCTCCGCATCGAGCTCTTCCACCGTGGGAGGTGGCAGAGCCCGATACGGGCGAAGGCGGGCGGCGGGCAGAGTTCGAGTTCACGTTGAACTCTACAGTGAAAAGAGGCATAACGTTAGTACATGGCCACTGAGAGTTCTATTATATAGCGATGCTTTTCTTTGAGTCTTACGTCTATAAAATGCAACATAGACTTGGGGTCAGTCTAAGAAAAATCATGCAATGACAGATTTATCATACAAAGAGCAGGATCAGTGCATGATCGTACCAATACAATATGTATTTTATATCATCCTGTTTCATCACGGAAAACGTATCAATTACTTGATTTTCGCATAACGCTACGTACCTGCCAATTTGATAGTTGAGACCTTATTATCAAAGGTAGATCTGCCAAGCATAGACAAATGACAATCGCAATGCGAAACAACATATAGGATGACTCAGCTTTGTATTCGTATTCGAAGAGGATAAAGTAAAGTTTTAATGATTCATATTGTCACGAGTGTTCCATTTATCTCATCATCCGCAATTTATCACGGATCTGTAGAATCAGCACTGGATTCGTAAAGAAAATGAAGCATCGATAGCATGATAATGATACACGTTTAGTTGTATTCGTAAAGAGGGGTTCATCTTTTTTCGAGCACGGTTAAGCTATTCAAGAAGTATAGGGTCCATTGGAATTTGCTTATTTATTTGCATCACATTGTCGTCCACGACCGTATCGAGTGAAACAGATATCAGATGAGAAAGCGTGGAAGAATGTCTTAGAACCAACAAGTAGAGGTCAAGAAGCTACCGATTCTTGAGTTAAACAGGGAACGACAGTTCATTTACATTCTGATTTTCCGTTACATATGCTATTGATTTATACTCTCTTATTTTCCATGACGGGACTGTATTGACATTTTCCGCATACTGCTGCTGTTACGAGTACGCAAGCTAATTACTTTCTATTCGCACCAGTATCGCGCACCTTAATCCACGCGATACTGGTGCGACATGCGTCATGTGCGACAACCCTGCGATATGTGCGACAACTCTGCGATATGTGCGACAATCCTTATCCATAGTGCCATCGAGAAACCCAGGCGTTGGAGATGCTGCATCCACATCGTCTTCAACCTTAACCGAGCTGTATATCTTATAATGGTGCATGTAAATTGCATCTATATCAATGCTGAATGCAAACGGTTTCATTGCGTCCCTGACACATGTCATGTGTAACAGTCCTTTCTTCGGTACAGGCAACCGAGAAACCATCAAGGTTATGCCTTGCTTAACATATGATTACCACGTCTTATGTCATGATCACATAACTGTTATCTTGCATGGAAAGGTAGGATATAGTAGCACACATAGATGTGCTTGTTCACTTCGCTCTGTAACGGGAGAGAAAATCATTAATCGCATCATGCACCGACATACACCATCGGCAAAGGGATTTTGCTTTCTTCTTTTGTGGAGTAAATTGATGCATTACAGAGGGAATGTCTCATGAAGGAAACAACTGATAAATCTTGTGAGAATGACCATGTTTCACTCCCTGGTGGTATAGATCGCGGGTTAGGCAGAACCTTTACACTTTCTTTCACAGATGTTTTTTATTTTCATTTTTTATGTTTGAAGAATCAAACAAGCTATCACACGTACGTCTTTAGAAACACGCTAAGTGTAGATGGTACTAACGGTCCATATATAGTCACTACAATCATTATTACTACTGTTACAACGACGACAACAGCGACAGCAACAACAACAGCAACAACAAAAAAGAACCAGCAAAAACCAATCAAAACCATCAGAAAAAACTCACATTTTTTTTTTAATTTTCTTACTTTCTTTATCTGTTAGGTACAGAGAAAGGAGCAACAAGAAGTGTTATAGTGTATCTGCATGGTAAGCTATGGTTCAATCAATATAGCTTGTAATAACATGATCTTATTACAGCTCCCAAATCTGACTTTCAGTGGACAACCTGAAATCGACACGTCAGATGCACACAGCCGCACCCCCACGCAAGGCTATGCAGACTACATGAGAGGTGTAGTAGGTTCAGCCCGAGGGCTGCCTATCTCAAAAGGAAACTTCAAGAGGGCACTGAACTGGCTACGGCAACGAGGAATTGAGCCAGTCGCTAAAGTCACCAGCGAATCCTCATGAGAAGCCACTCTATCCTTCACTGTGGCTCGATGTTTGAATACCAAGCAAAGCGGCGTCCAAGTCCTGCTGCCTTCAGGCTGCCGCATCCCTGCGAATGGCATACTGCGTTTGACTGCCATTGCAAAGGTCCACAACATCTGCTTCTACGTCTTTTCTACCCAGCAGAAGCCAAAGGTCATTGGAAACAACAGTGCCCCTCTCAACGTGTCCCTTCTTCGTCAAGTCGATTCTTACACAGGAACAAGTTGATGGATACCGTTGGGAGTGAAACGATACACCTCCTCGCGACCTCGAAGGGTCAGAGGCGCAACCGGCAAGTTTCCCCGGTGTACCTCTGCTGCTGTCCTAAGGCGCTCTTCTGAGCGCAAGCGAAAGGCGCCATCCTCGCTTGGTGTGTCCGACCAGGTTATCAAAGAAGAACTGCAAAAGACCATGTATGTACAATCAAGAAATCTATCTACGGTGGACTAAAGTATGCTTGTAGCAACCGAAGGATGAATCTCGAATTCACCAAAATCACGAGAAACAAGAAGCCTACGGAAAAAAGTCTGCAAAGATTCAAAGAAAAGTTCATGAACCGAAAGAAGACCCCAAAAGGGATCATTACAAGTAGTACCGGCTCAGATTGCCTTTACAGCACCTTCAAGGCTTCTTATGGTACGACAGCCACCCCAAAATGCCTTGAAGGGAGGGTTCAACAAGCACGCGTCACCCTTTTGAAGCAATGGAACCAGATAGCGAAGATATTCTACGACCAACAAGTCCGCAAGCTGCGAAAAGGAAAAGAGCCGGCAGTCTCAGAATCAAGCAGCAGCAAGAGAAAATTCAAGGACATAAGCAGCGACAACGAAGAAGGCGATGATGACAGCCACAAAGAGACTTCTGACAGCGACGACAGTGACGACAGTGACGACGAAGGAGAAAGCCATAAGAAGGAAATTCGAGTAGCCACCACGAGCCTCAGAAACCTAGTACGACCTGAGGTGGAATACGGCACCGTGAAAAGGCTCGTAACGGAAGCGCAAGAGAACAATTCGAGGGTGATGAATACCATGGGCACCGTTTTGGGATATTTTACGGAGATGGTATTGCTGTGCTTGT
>JNDT01001517.1:0-21462 GCA_000697055.1 Saksenaea vasiformis B4078
CTTGTTAAGGTGATAAATACCCTTCGTCCATGAGCCAAGGTCCATGTTCCGGGGTAGGAGCCGAAAATCCCTTTGGGAGGAGGGAAAACGTTCTTAGCAAAGTATGAGGACAGGAAGAAGCATGCCATTTTCCTCCTACCGTGTTTGCGACACTCGAATACCACAGATGCGCCTACACCATCCGTTTCAAAATAGTAAGCAAATTCAAGAGCAGTACGTTCAGCATTAACGACAGCTAGAATATAAATTAATTAGCAGCAGTTCGGAAGCACAGCAACCTACGTTCATTATTCCACCGCCAGCGATTTTTCTGACACTTGTCGATGTTAAATAGTTGTTCCCAAAAATTTTCTCGCCAGACGGGATCTCGACAAAGAGCGTCAAATTCTTTGCGACTGCAATACGGTAGTTGTCTCCGTCTTGGATTCTCACGCTAGAATCAGAGCATTTAATGTACATGACGACTTAAAACCAGGATACGCTCACTTACCACAAACAGTGGAGGAACAGCCTCGTTTGCAAGAAAGGCATCACGTAAGGTTTTCCATAGACCTCTGCCCGTAATCGGAAAGTAACCGACTTGATGTGTTGCAATAGGCAGAAGTGACCAATGGCTACCGTCATATTGAACTGTGTACAGATACAACTCGTACATGTATTTCACAATCCTTGGAAAAAGTGGATGGGTTCCTTCATCCTCTGGATCGACCTCGTCAATCAGGATATCACCGAGATGAGTCTGGTACAGATTGTATTGGGTCCTGTGACAGTCGATATGATTAACAATGAAATTAATCACAAGGTATTTACTCAAAAAAAGTCAGCAGTTCGCTTCTGAAAGGCATATCTTGCCAGTGATGGTCCTCTAGTGGTTCATGATTTGTGATATGAGTAACGGCGAATCGAGCTAGAAGAACCATTGTTAGTGAGATTTATTCGAACTTGTTTCGTACCATGAGCCGCGGGTCCCCCTCCAGGTAAGAAGCCTTGATGGCGCTCTTTCAAAGCGCGAAAATAGGCCAACCATACATATCGCAAATATGTCGAGACATCATTCACGAGGTGCCTGCGAACATCTATGGGCATGTTAGATCTATAATCATTGGAAGACTATCTCATACTTTGTATTGCGTTGATTGCAAATGGATCAGGCATCTCGATGAAAAGTCCTTCGATCTTTTCGATAGCGTACAGATCTATTATCATACATTTAGAGTGCCAATCGCTGTTTTCTCTGACGCTGGAAAGCGTACTGTAGTTACTGAAGAAGGTGAACGGTCTGTCGATGTGCACCCGCCTGTTCTGCACCTACCTTATAAGGGACCTCTGGACGAAAAAAAAGCCGCCATATCCTCTAGTAATGCATTTCGTCCATGGGAATCATTGGTCCACGGTTATCATGAAACGCAGTCGAAAGATGGTGTGGCCATCTATATACTACAAGCATAAGGAGGTGTGCATAAAACTCGGATTGGATGATAACATCAGAAGATTTTGGAACCGCCATCTTTCCTTTAAAAAGCATGAAAAAAAATAAGCAACGTTGACAACCCTGTATTGATCGAATAAAAGTAATTAAATCTTCCTATGTGATTATATCGAACAAGGGATGCACTCGCGTGTCTGCAACTGTTGCTCCATCATCTCACAACTCTGTAAACAGTAGCTTTGTGCTGTAGCAAGGCGCTGTCCACGCTTGCGAGCATACACTTGTCCACATTACATTGGTAATATGTTTCCTCTATTGGGTCGCGAGACTTTGGCCAGTGTTTCCATGCAAATAGTCCAAATCATGCTTATTACAGATGTGCAGGTTGCGCGTACTGTTGCGTTTGAAGTCATTGACTGCAATGCAGCCAGCCTATTTACATATCGTATGTTTATCTGAAGAATTTCTTATATTCTTCTTCTGTAAAGAGCTGGCGGTGGAAATCATCCACAGCTGTCCACATCGACACAACTTTGTTAACTGTGGACTTCACTTGAGGCATGTCTAACACACGGCTGATTTATGCGCTTGCATTGGCTCGGACGCCGCGGCTCAGACTATTCCATATCTTTCTTTCGTTATGCCATTGTAAGTCAGGAATATCAGTGTTCAGGTTATCTCCGTAGATGTGGTGGATTAGTGCCAATCTAAATAGTAACTTCATTAATATTTATACACTCACTTCCCGTATTCAATGGAAGCTGGACCGACCTATGAATCTCCTGAAATCGTTCTTTTTCTTCCAAATGGTTTGTTAATTTTGAGACGACGTGCACGATCTCATCCTGTATTTCTGGAGCTGTCACTTCGTAGTTGCACAGCTTTGTGAAAAGATGACAGTGAGAGCCATTAAGGCGCTGTTCACGCCGGCGAGCGCAGATCCTTTCCGCGTTCTTCCTGTAATAGGCACGGCTCCTTTCAGCCGCGCTCACCGGATTGTCTACATGCCGCGGCTTCGGACCTGGTCTTCCATGCGGATGTTGCGCCTCATGCTTATCACGAATATGCCGACTAAGTGCAGTATTGCTACGATAAATTTTTGGGCAATAGGGACAAGATGATTCCCTACAAAAATTAAAATCAGAAGATGTAAAACGTACACTCTATACTCACGACATATCAATAGGTGACAAAGAGAAGGCAATTAATCGAGATTATTAGTGCTGCGAACAAAAGCATTAGCATCCGGCTGAGTCTGAACAGTTATCATCTCAAATAGAATCATGCCACGTCGTAGCATCTCCTGAGTGGAATTATCTTCAGCAGTGTTGAAATTAAACAATTTATATCTAACTCCATCCAAAACAGAAAATGCTGCGTTCAACTACACTAATAGAGACGAATTCACGTTCAGGCATATTAGTGGAGAATAACATAATTTACTCACATTTGAATAGAAAAGAATGTGTTCGATCGTATTGAATGAAAAAAATAACTTATTAGATGTATTAAAACAGGAAGGCGTATGTCCAAATGTATTTAAATGGAATAGAGCGTTTTCGACATATTCAAATAAAGATGATCAGTTCTATCTAAATAAAAAATAACACATCTGCCTGTATTCAAATGGAAACGAACTCGTTCAACTCTATTCAACAGGACGCGTTCAAACGTATTCAAATAGAAAAGAACGTGTTCAATTGTCTTTGAATAGAGAAGAACGCATTCAATTGTATTCAAATAGAAAATAACGTGTCCAACTGTATTTGAATAGAGAATAATGCATTGAATTGTATTCGAATAAAAAAGGACGTGTACAATTGTATTTGAATAGAGAAGAACGTATTCAATTGTAGTTGAAAAGCAAAGGACGCATTCAATCGTATTTGAATAAGGAACAACGTGTTCAATTGCATTTGAATAGGAAGAACTCATTCAACTGTATTTCAATAAAGAAGAACAACAGTGGTTGAATAGAGAAGAATGCATTCAGTCGCATTCAGTCATATTCAAATAGGAAAGAACGACTTCAATTATATTTGAATAGAGGAGAACACATTTAATTATATTTCAAATAGAACGACACAACATTAAGTATTATTCAAAGTATTATGCAAATGAAAATACATAACGTTCAGTATTATTCGAATAGAATGACACGCCGTTAAGTGCCGTTCGAACAGCAGTATACTGTCAAATGATATTCCAATAGAGAGACACAATGTTCAATAATATTATAATAAAACATTATGTTCTCATGCATTCGAATAGAGAAGAACATGCTTTGCTCCAAACATTGAAGCTAAGCAAAGAATCATACTTTTCTCTCAGACAAAGGATCTGTACAGCACACAAAAGGTTTGTACATAAGCAGAAGTTTTTGTCCGAGATAAAGAAATTCTTGTACGTAACGCAAAAGGTTTGTACATAAGCAAAATGTGTTTGTCCGAGATAAAAAAAACTTGTGTACATATCACAAAAGGTTTGTACACAAGTGATGTCCCAGGGACTCTAGTGAACTTAGCAGCTCCTGTTTGAGAATGAAAATATACTTCGGCATTTCAAAAATGTTTTTGTCCCAGAGCAAACTGTTTTTGTCCGAGGTAATTCCCTTATTTTACTGACGCTGGATCCTGCCGCCGAGAATGAGTTAAGTAAAGCGAATCGTAAACCCTCCAGACGCGCTGGGGGATGAGCCTATCACTACAAATGGATACGGTTAAGTTTGACCGCGAGAAAATTTAGTAATGCGACTATCAGTACAAGCTATCGAAAGATGTGTGCCGTGCACGAAATGGGTTATGAATAGAGCTCGAATTGAGCCAATCTCATAGATGCATGTGTTCTAGCCAGAAGACGCTAATATGAAGATGAATAACGTCAAAAGAGACACATAATCTAAAGTGTCCATTTCTGACGATACGATTCCTTCTTAAAAAAATAAAAAGAAGAAGAACAAGAAGAACCACGTACAACACAATTAATGCTTTAATGCTGACTCATGTGGTGAAGACATTAGCAGAGCCCTGTTAATGTTGTACTTGTCGAAGCAAAAAGCCAAAATTCATACTTTTCACAATGCAAAGGAATTACCATGCCAGCGGTCGTTGAATAATGGACAAGTATATAATTGATTTCGACTACTATGTTTTATCATTACACTAAACTAGATCTCCCATTGACATGGTACTGGTTTTTCAAATGCAAGCGCGGGATCCTTTTTCCGCTTGCGGTCAATTTCGTTATCGAAAATCTATCATAACTATTAGCACAGACCACCTTGAAATATTGTTAACTTACAGTAGTGTATGTATGATCCAAAAAGTCCTCTAGATTGTACTTTGGTTTGAGGAATTGTTCCGAGAAGATTTTGGCCATGGTAGACACATTCGCATAATAGTGTTGTGCCAAAGTCTGGACTTCCCATAGGGATGAATCCAGCGCCTTTGATTCATATGGGTCCTTCTCTTCAAAATCATATGGGTCTTCAGCTTGCCCAAGGGCGGTGTTACTGTGGATCAGTTTCATGCAAGTGGGATGACGTTTGAGTAGGTTGTATATGAACGGGATGACGATGACACTTGCTGCAGGAGGCGCCGTAAGAGAAAGACGTGCCATGCGTTTGATAAATGCTGCAATAAGCGTTGCTGGCAGATAGCTATATAAATAGACGATAAATACTTCTGCTGCGATTGAACAAGTGACTTACGCAGATGACAAAAAGATGTCTAAAAGTCTAAAGAATCTGGATCGGTATTTGACATGCATAACGTTGCAATCCAGTAAATTGTACAGTTTGTGATAGAAATCAGGATAATCTAAGTTGTGTTCGGTGATCAAAGTAAACAAGCCGTTAAGTGCTAACAGGCTAACAGCACCCCCTATTATCATAGTCAGCAATATGCCATGTCACTTCTTCCTTTCTACTTACCAACGTTGTATGAGTCTGTCAAGAAATCCATCAGCATCTTTGGTTCAATCATATGTGGTAGTACTCGTTTGTGGAGAATCAATAGTGTCTTTTTGTATATCTCTTCTGTTAATGGCAACTTCAACAATTTGATCCAACACAGAGAAAATCCACGCTGATGAACTTTGAGCTGTAATAATGGATGCTTCTTCTCCTTCTTTCCAGATTCTTTTTTCTTGTCTTCGTTATCGCTTTCTTCCTCGGATAACAACCCTTCGTCGCCCAGCAAATCATCCATATCGTCGCCCATATCATTCAACTCATCCTTGCTCTTGGCTTTGTCGCCATTGGGATTTTGAGTCCAAAATTCATCAATCTCAGACTCCTCCGTGGGCATCGTGCGGATTGCTTCGACAATGCTGAAGACGTTCTGTGCGATACGGCTTAAATCCTGTGGAGAGTTTGTTGCTCGACGCTGCTTTTTTGCTTCCGGCTTCTTTGCACCTTCCTTATTATCCAATGCAGCTTCTATCAGTTCACTATATTCTTAGATTGATCAGCTCTCTGATAACCAAAATTTTCCAGGTGAATATAACGTACGTGGAATCCTTGTAAAAATAGTATCGGAGGTCGTCATAGACATTGACGTATTTTTCCACAAATTCTTTGAAAAGTGGCTGACTCAAGTTGCGGCTCTGAATCATAGCTCCTACTACCGGACCATAAAAGTCGTTTGCGAAACTGCATTGCTTGCTTTGTGAGGCAGAGAATTCAGAATGCGATTTCAATAGAGTCATAAGAATATTCAACGCAGGAACTTGCAAACCCGGTTCCTCATGTGATAAAAGACCTCGAACCGTTTTCAAATAGTCATTGTACTGTTCTCGTAGCCACAATGTCACGGTCGCCTTTGACGAAGTGTCTTGTTTCTTTGGACGCTTAAGATCGCCGTTCAGCAAGAAGCGAGAGAAAACACGATGAAGTGCATGAATGGCGGCGTGAATTATTTCGGCTGGCTGTTCGTTATGTGTTAATTCGAGGAGTTCGACGAGATTGTTCAGGTTCGCCTTATCGGACAGGCTGGCTTCCAAGATTTTGATCTTTTGGCGAGTGCTTTTGACATCGCCTGACTATAAATATATGCTTTAGTAATAACATACATCAGAAGCAAGACTTACAGCTAGATCTCCCCGTTTCCTTTTCTTTACTGGCTGTGGCATTTGGTTTTGACAAGTATCCCTATAGCTTTTTTTTTTCTTAAAAAATGAAATTCAGCATCGGCTTCCCAAGCCACTAACGAAATGCCGGGTTTTATTTTCTGAGTTTAAAACTTTAAGCAAAAGGGGCAGGCAATTAAGGAAACAACCTTGAATGGGTCATTGTGTGGGGATCAAAAGCGATCAACAAGAATAGCGACATTGATGATGTAGAAGGAAGTATTATCATTTGTATCAATGACATTAGTTTAAAAATAGTGGGCTTTGAATACACATTTGCGTCATCTAAATACTACTTTGCGTTATACCAAATCACTCTTGCAGTGGTTACCCAAGAGCTTTTGCGCAGAGTCTCAGGTACCTTTACTTCCAAATCAAAGGTGTATTGCACCGGTCCATTGTAATAGGTTCCCCAATGCACCAATTGGAACGCGTAGAGTGATCGTATTTAGAGAGACGCATGAATTCCTTTTTTTTCCCCTTTGGCTCTGTTTCCCTTATGAAGCATCCCCAATACGTGCTGGGGTTGACTATACACACGGGAACTCATGTCTTTTGATCGATTGTTTAGATTATTGGTTGTAAAACAAAGAAATTGGCCGCTCCATAGAAGCCACGAATCTCTACTCCCACTCCCACCGAAATGGTGCGGGGTGCGGCACCTGCGAATGCGTAGGAATACCCTTCGGGGTTAAGTAAACTGACATCCAAGTATTATTCCATTTGCTAACCATGGACAAATTTTTATGCTGTGTTTACAAATTTTGCGTCCATCGAGGGGCCGCTTTGATGTAAGTAGTGCATGAATTTGTTGCCAACTTGTATATTAACGAACGCATACATGTTTCTTTTCTTAGCATAACGGTGGCTCCTCACGGACGAAAAATTTATACAGATGAGCCGTAAAAATTGGTTCCATAAGCAGTAGTGGTAATCATTGCATGCAACAAAGAACTCGGCAAGTAGAGAAGCTGCTATGCGAAGTACAAATCATCATTCTTCTAGGATGTAAAAATGCGTCGTAGTGTGATTGAATCATTTAATCGCGAATAAAACGCTTTAATTAAAACGTTGTGAGCAATCCTAGATACACTACATAGTGGAGTAAATCATGTCCCTGGCGCAATGTGCTACATAGTTCAGTATGAAAATGACAAAATTTTAGGATTTGAGAGAACATAATAAAATTTTAAACTGCTCACGCCATGTGGCGCAAACAAAATTCTGAATATGCAGATGATATGCATCGAATACTAGGATTGCTGAAAGCACAAACCATGTAAGGTTAACCCTATAAACCCTTGTGCATATTTCAAGTCCATATTCCCATATTTTTCATTAACAGAAGTTCACGGAAGATTTGCCTAATAATTAGAATGTAATTGGCATTACTTATTCAAGCGCAAAATCTGAAAAAGTAATGTCAGGTATTATTACGTAACGTACGAGTATTATACGTTATACTATCGGAAAGTGTATGCCCGAAGCAGTGATACTACTAACCTGCAGTAATTGATTAGCTGTACCCTCATATTTTGTGATTATACCACAGAAAACGGACACAAGGGTTCTAACCAGTTGTACAAGTGGAGGATCACTGTATGATAAGAAAGGATCTGCCGCAAGGGACAGAATAAGCTGGTATTGCCTGCACCAGGTTTTCTTCATAACTTGGTACCAGGATTACGAGTGTACTGTTGGCTAGGCAGCTAATTGATAAGCCATACAAACCTAACTCACCAGTCGGTACCATGCATGGAAATTTACTTTGCACATGCAGTCATAGCTGAACACACTTGTCGCTTTATGCTTGCATTTCTTAAGCCAAGGCACTAAGTCTGTTTCATATTATTTGTATTTCTTTCTTTGCGCTTGTTTATCAATTGTTTTTAATTGGTCTTTGGTTTTGGTGCAAATGCTTCCTTTATACACGTGGTACTCTGTATTTCTTCTGATTTTGCATAATTTTCTATATTTATCGAAGCAACGCAATGATCATACTGCAGAACTTTAACTGCCTGATCTATTTGTAGCGAACTTGCGGCTGCTGTTTCATTGTCTTTCTCTTCTTCACCTTAGTAAGTTAAAATACAAGGCTGATCATCGTGCTTTGCTCGGAAAACCCGATAGATTATTGTTTGCCGGGCATAGGTATGCATATATGCATTTACCAAGTTTCTCTGTTCCCAATACTATTTCTGGTAAAATAAATCACTTCCGTGAGTAAAGTTATTGATAATGATATCCAGTTTTTCTTTTTGTTGTCTTCTCATTGCTGAAGAGTAGTAATTGTATTATCTTTCCCTGTGACAATTTTACGTTGTTTAGAACTTCTGTATGCCGAGGACAAGCCGGGATGAGATCGTGACATGACAGAGTGAAGAAAGAACAGCCAGAAAAAAAAAAGATTAGGTATTTTTCCTTGTTTTCGGATAAGGAGTTATGCCCGCATACTTATATAACATTGAAATATTTTCTCTTCTTCCATCGTCATGCTTCTTATGTACAAATAGGATAATGTGAATGCATCAGTTTACCGGAGACGAATTTTCTGATTTCCTTCTTTCTGCTGCTGTCACTACTTTACGAAGCATGACGGAGTTAGCTGCGCTTCTTAAGCCGGGATAGCCGACACTCATTTTTCGACAAATAAACATCAGATGAACCTGGCCCGGTGAGGATAGTAAATGATACCAAGGAACCTAGAACGGACAATGCGTTATGGACTATACAAATGCTTCAATGTCCAAAAACAATCCTCGAGGATCAGAAACAACGTCTCATACGCAAGACAGCGCTATTTCCCTACTAATCAGAAAACAAAAGATCAAACTGACATAGAATTTTAAGTAAGGCAACATCATGCAGTTGATAATGTTCTATCTGGGTGAAAGGGAGTGGTCATATTAGACAATCTGTTATGCTTCCCTGCATAATTCAGTCTTCTTATGCTGGGAATGGCGTGGCGTCCGCATGTTGACATTCGGTTGCAGAGACGGGAAATATCTTTGTCATGATTTACCTTAGTCTACTTTGAAAAAATACCGAAATTGTACGTAACCGGGTTGCATGAGTGTAGCTATCGGGGCATGACGATAAAAATGCAACAGCGACGGCATACCATCGCATGATTGAGTGAAAGGTATAAATAACCATAGTGGTATCAAAGATATCTTAAGGAATCTCTGCAATCTCCTTTGATTATTTTTCTTTACTTCAGTATGTCAAAAGGAGCATTATCACATCAGTACGATTACATATATGCTTGTTCTCCTGTACCAACGTTTCCGAGGTAAAAACTGCTGCAGAATACACTGGGAATTTACCACGTGTTAGCCGTTTTTCTCTGGAAATTCGACAACAACCAATTCAGACACGACAAAGTACAAGCAGCGAGAAAGGTAGTTAAGTAACTAGATTATCAACTGCTCAAGGCAAAAGTTGCGTCCAGATCGTCGGCCTATTGATCCACCTCCAATTGTTCAGATAAAATTAGAAAATTCCTCGGTTCAGGAAACACAGTACGTTCAAACCCATTTACACTTGTCTAATCAAGTTATCTCACAGGGACTTCCTCCAGAATCCATATTTTTTTATGAATGTCCATCTAATTCATCCATCAACAGAAGACGAAATATTTATACCTAGCTACAACGTCTTATCAGGCCAAACAGTATCTTCAATGTATAAGCTAAAGGATATAGACAACCACGGTAACAAGCACAATCATTTTCATGATCAGATCACTGAAGCTCATACATGGTGTAGATGGGGGTTTCTTCGTTTTTAGCGATTTATCCGTTAAAGTGGAAGGCCAGTATCGGCTGAAGTTCTCTTTGTTCGAAATAACCACGTAGGCAACCGCAAAGTACGCCGCAGGCCTTTACTGACGAGACTCTATAGCACAGGAGCAGTCAATCTTATGTCTAGCGTCTCAGACCCGTTCACTGTTTACCCCTCAAAAAGTTTTCCCGGAATGCTAGAGTCGACATTCCTTTCGAGGTCGTTCTCGGACCAGGGCGTACGAATACGAATCCGGAAGGAGCACCGGGTGCAAATGTTAGTAAATACTTATGTTTCATTCTGCGTTAATTCACCAATACTATTTAGCGCCGGATCGCGCAAAAGAAAGATGTCCATGCAGGATGATCTCCCTGATAGTAAATGCATGGCATCAGAGGCACACAAGGTGGCAAACAATAGTCATCCTTCACCTGAGATTCCGTCGCACTATATCACATCACCTACAACAGAAAGCTATGCATCCTACGACCAGCATTTGCGGCGTCACTCATCTACACGATATCATTGGTCCTACTGCGACCGACGCAAAAGCACAGAATCGCTCCCTGATCCAAAAACTCCATATTCGCCACCACATCAACCTTATGATCCTCATTTATCAGCACGATACTATTATCACCACGTGCCAAAAGACATGCCATCACCCCCACTGCGACCGAGGCTGGATTACCATCGGTTGGCTTGCGATAAACAGAAACCAATGACCTTATTACCACCACCCCCATCTCACCAAATAAATTCTCGGTGCGATAAAGTAGCTATGATCCGGCTACCACCGCTTCGTGACGTTGTCTGCCACGCTGATGCGGAACAAAAAGAAATCGGCGAAGTTGATGCCGCTGTAGCCATGATGCAACTGGCACATCACCAGGGAAGAAAGTCCACTGGCTTTATGGAACCAACTAAACAGTCAAGACTTTTACATAAAAATGTTGTTTAAGAATCCTATGCTCTTTTTTTTTTCTCTTTCTATACAAATGCTTAGTCTCTATGTCGTCCAACCGTGTAAATATTCCGTTTTATGCATTCTATTTTGCTTTACTTTCATAAAAATCTTTGGACCGTAAATGGCCCATTAAAAATAACATTTCTTTCCGCATTTGGTTAATTCCTGCTCCTGATTTGGAACTGACAATGATTACGTCCTGTATAGCATGATTATACGTCTTGATCTTCTCTTGAACAGTCACTATACGCTTTGCCAGCTGTGGCAGGACTTGAAGATCGCACTTGGTCATGACAATCTGGAATTTCACACGATGGCTAATAACGTTATACTTTAGCCGGCTGCCTTCAATGCGTATCGCTACCTATCCAGCATCTTCAGAAACTCAAGATCGGCAATCTTCAGTCCTGCAAAAAAAAAAAAAAATTATATATATGCATATACAAGTGGTACTTGTGTATCCTATGCAAGAAACAGTTACGACATACCATGACGAGCATCAATCACAACGTATATCCTTTTCAAGGTCTTCCTCTCTGAGATATATGTTTCCATCTAATGTATACATCAGGAACCGTCTTGCAAAATAATGATTCTACCAATTGCCGCCACTGTTGCCGTGTATCCTCATCCACAAACGCAAATCCGTATCCCGGCATATCGACCATACAAAATAGCCGACCCACCGAAAAAAAGTTGATCTGCTGAGTCAAACCTGGCTTGTCCGACGTCCGAACTGTTGTCGTAGCAGCTAATCTATTCAGAAGGCTTGATTTTCCTACATTTGATCGACCTTGCATCATATGCGAGCCAATTAATCCCGCTGTTCGGACCCTTCTCCTATAGCCTACCTACAAAAGCTACTTCTCCGATCGTTTCAGGGGGAAAAGAAGCTGGTGTCTTTGCTCCAGCATAGAATGAAAGCAGAGGGAATGTGTACTCAGGTTCGGGTACTCGTTCGATATCAGGTTTGGTGGTCTCTTTCCTTTTGTGCATGGGTGCAAATCGGCTTGTTCGTCGCAACGTCCCGAACCCTAACCGTTCCAGCTTTTCATACAAAGAACGTGGAGGTTGGATTTGATTGAACTTCTGGCGATTCGAAAGAGGTTTTGCTGTACTTGTGGTCATGGTACGCCGTGTAACGGCCCATGCCGAAATCCAGCGTTGCATCAGTGACATTCCAATGAATTCGGGACGGACCTTTGGTAGTTGAAAAATAGTAGAGATGATGTGACTGGCTTGGATGATCATCTCCCAGTTGTCAATGGCAAATCGATTAACGAATCGATCGCTCCTGCGCTTTTCGCAATCATGGTCTGCAGCATCGAAAGCGCTGTGTGTTCCATGTAGGCACCATTTATGGAAAAGCCCTTGGCTTCCAACGCGCTATCCTGGCACTTCATTACTGCTGTCGAGGTACAACCACATCCCTGCTCAGACTATTTATGCATTGTCGACATCGCCCGGTAAGGCAGGAGTTGCTGTTATACGTGTTTCGGGAAATGATGCACAAGAGGCAAGTGGAGACTGTTAAAAGAGGATGTTATCTTACTGCTTACCAGGCGGTAAAACGAATGACGAAGTTGGCAAAGGCAGAGCCTCGAAAGGCTTATTTCCGACGCATCCGACACCCGTCTACCGGACAAGTACTGGATCGTGGCCTGGTGATGTGGTTTCCAGGTAATATCAACATTTGCTGATTTTCAGAATCGTACGAATATGACAAATAGGTCCCTACAGTTTTACCGGCGAGCACATTGTCGAATTCCATATCCACGGCGGAAACGCTGTGGTAAGGAGTGTGTTAGACGCACTGAGATCCATAGAGAACTTCAGAATGGCTGAGCAGGGTGAATTTGCCCGGAGGTAGAACAGTCGGTTTATCCGCGGGGTGAATGTGTTAAACAAATTGAGACAGGGCATTTTATAATGACAAATTAGACCTCACCGAGTTAGAAGGTCTAGCGGATCTGTTGAATGCCGAAACAGAAGTACAAAGGCAATTAGCATTACGGCAAGCGGAGGTACTATGCATTTTGTTTTGTACCGCAACCTTACGCCATGTTGTTAGGGAGGGCTACGAATTCCTTACGAAGCATGGCGGGAAAAAATAATCCGATGTATGGCTAGTACTGAGGCTGTTATTGATTTTGGTGAGGACGAACAAATCGAAGATGGCGTGCTTGACCAAGGTAAGTGACGAACGGAAGCGAGGGATAGAGCTAAAGACACCGACTTCCTAGTTGCTACGGATGTATTGGATCTTCGTAACGCCATCCAGGATCATTTAAATGACAGTCATGTTGGTGAGATTGTGCGCAACGGTATCCAGGTAGCAATTGTAGGACCACCGAACGCTGGGAAAAGTACACTTCTCAATCGCCTTGGTATGATGTGCTTTGTACACGTAACCCCTTATTCATCAGTATAAGTAGCCAAAAGAGAGGCAGCAATTGTCTCTGATATACCAGGAACCACACGCGATGTAGTGGAGGTTACGCTCAGTTTAGGAGGATATCCGATCATCGTGAGTGATACAGCTGGGCTCAGAGAATCGAAAGACATCATAGAAATGGAAGGAGTAAAAAGAGCGAAATCAAGGTATTGACACTACAACTCATGCGATGGATTATTGACCCTCTTCAGGCTGCAAACATCCGATATTAAGATATGTTTGCTATCATTGGGGCAAGTCAAGGTCGAACCAGGGCATATCTCTGTTGACAAGATTGTTCGCGATATCATCGATAATGAGACATTTGTTATCTTGAACAAGCAGGATATGCTTCCTGGGATGAACACTGAGGAACTTGCAAAAACGGTAGAGCGCGCAACTGGCGCACGAAAGGCTTGGGTTATGAGTTGCAAAACTGGCCAAGGTGTTGATACGTTTTTGCACGATATGATCGATATTTTAAAGACCAAGTAACCTAGATTTGGAGGATGTGAGTGTTGTATATTCATTTGTACAAATAGATTTGATGAATCAATCTCGAATCCGGTTCTTATCACACAGGCTCGTCATCGGCAACATCTTGAAGACTGCGTTGCAAGCCTAAATACATTCTTAGGTAGGATGATAAACGTAACAAATTGCCAGATTCTGACATGCAACAGATATGCCCACCGAGGACGTCGTGCTATCAGCTGAGGAACTGAGACAAGCAGCTAACGCGCTAGGTAGGATTACAGGACGTGTTGATGTTGAAGACGTCTTGGATGTCCTATTTGGACAATTCTGTATAGGAAAATAGATTATTGCCTTTGACATATACATAAATATTCGAAAAAGTAGACTGTGAGCAGAGCCCGAACGAAATCGAAGACGTCTGCGGATGTTTAAACTACTAGCCTGAGTGTAATAATTAATAGATACGATGCAGGCCTACTAGCTTCGTCAAAGATTCTTGATACACAGCGCAATTGCCTCGCCTCTTTTCCTTTATAAGCGAGGAAAACAGCTTATCAAGGGAACCATCAGGCTGATGCCATTACCTTTTAATTGCGGTTGACTATTGTGATTGATATTTAGCTTTTGGCGCTCTCCACTTCCGTATGCTATCGGAAGAGAGATTGTCTAACCGTCAGGGACATTAATAAATAATACACCAGGCAAAATACGATACTTTAGGAGAGGTACTACCCAAGGTTATAGGTAACTATTGGATTTTCCCCATGACTTTGCGTCTATTCGATAATGCTTGACGTTACTTCCAGATAAACTCTGCGTTTTGGAGCACGTATTTTTACGTTTATCCGATGCTGTGATTTTCGTATCATACTCTTCCATGTTACGTTTGAGCCATTGATAGCTTCCCATTATCTAAGACAGAGACATAATTTCATTATCTCGTGTAAAGAACACGTTAAAGATAGGACCCAATTATCCCGTGTTAAAGATAGGACCCTTCGTTCTCATGCAAACGACGTATCAGTGGTCGAATTTTTTTATTTCACGTAAAATATGTGTGAAAGGTACTTTTTCTTTTATCTCACGCAAAAGGCGTGGTCGGTGGTAAGGGTATCATCGTCTCATGCAAAGGGTGAATCAGTGATCGGGTTCTTTTGACTCATAAAAGCGGTGCCTCAGAAACAGGATTTCGTTGTCTCATGCAAAGAGTGCGTTGAAGATAAGATTCTTTTATCTCACACAGAAAGGATGTCTCAGATAAACGGAAAGTGATGCATATTTCTTCTTTGGCTCCGTTGGTATGATACAAACATCCCCGGTACGGACGTCAACTTTTTATTACATATCCAGGATCACTCATTTTCTTGTATCCCGTTTAGGCTGCATGACCGCTGTCTCGAACCATCTTGGCCGTGTTGGTGCTTTATGCCCACACTCAAAGTACGTAAACGTTGTCACACAAACTCAGTATTGCTCATCTTCCGGAATAGATTGCCAGACGTTGGATCGCTTCAAGTCTTCTGCACGCCGTTCAAACATGGCCGCTCCTATGCCATTGGGTCGCCCTCAACCTCTTACCGCCCTCACCGAATCAGGTGCGGGGCTTGGCCTCCGTCGATGGGCGGAACTACCCTTCGGGGGCAAGTGAAAGACATCAAAGCATCTTTCATTTACTGACCATGAATTAATTTTTATGCCGCTCGAATAAATTTTGCGTCCGGTGAAGACCAATTTCATGTAAGTTGATTGATCCTCAGACGAAAAATTGTTGTACTAATGGCCGCATATTCGATTCTTCTTTAGCGCAAACTTCGCTCTTCTTTGGCGCAAGGTTTATTTAGTATAGCATAGAAGATAATTCAATAAACGGTATATGAAGTAGTAGATCTCCCGAGAGCCTCCCATATTTGGTTTAATGGCTTATCGTGTGTTTCAATTTTACTTGACTTCGCTTGTGAATTTGTGCAAGAAAAAAGTAACTTGGCGTTGCTCTCCAAGCTAGTCCTTTTCGGGCGCAAAATTTGATGTACCGTCAAGCATATTTCAATAAAATGGTAATGAAGTAAACGCCAGGAAGAAATATGCGACGTCTTCTATGGTATGCTTTTCGAAACAAGCCAGTTTCTTCCTGTTTTCACATTTGCATGCATGCACGTTCTCACTGTCAACCCATCTCCGCACTCTACTCTTCTACATGTACGATTTGGTATCTGTTCGATTATCGCCCGACTACGACTATCATCAGACATGCCCATTGAGGCTTCGTGTTCAAGGAACACACACCCCCCTTTCATCCTTCTCATATTATAACCAAAGAAAACCCTTCTCATTCAGCGCGCTAGTATTAGATAACTCGGTCACTCATCAGATAGCATTATACATGTGAGCGCAAATAAAATCACTACTAAATTCTACAGATAAGGAGTAAGGAATTGGTCATGTACTCTGATGCCAAGTGAACTTTTACAATCTCCAACAGGAAATTTGGTGTGATTAAATCGTTGATCGCCATGCTGATATCACGCACGTAAATCTTCGACTTTTAAGTGGTAGTCTTTTATATGAACATGTCCACCGTTTGTATCCTACCACTAATATGAGACTTCCTGATCGGACAGAGCAGCGATACTTACAGTATAGATAGGTAAATCTGGATGGGGATGGAATGCACGTTCTTCTGTGCAGGTGCTTATCACGTCTAGACCTGGAGGGTCTGTCATGCGAAAAACGCCGAAGCTAACGCTTCTTGTTAGCTGATGTGCCAAGGGTTATCTGTGTAGGACAACGTACTTAGGGTTGTGTTTCGGAGCACAAACAATAGCTATTGCTTCCGGCAGCATCAATTGGTAGGAGCAATGTGTATGTAGATCTACGGAGCTCAGGAAACAGGATTGTGTGGGGTGTGTCTGCGCATAAATTAAGAACAAAGCGAATCATTGAATAAATGGCTGACTTACATGAATCCATCCAAATGTGAGTAGGTCATGTTTGTCTTGGAACTCAAACAATTCTTCCTCGTTCTCCGTGGTGCATGTATCAGATGTGCCCGACTGTTTTGGTATAATTAACGTAGTGATGGTCAGCACATTATTTCGCTATGACCAACTTAGTCAGTGGACCAACAAAGCAAACGAGTGATGAAGCCTACTAATTTTCCCGCAAGGATTCCACATGTTTCAATATTTTTCTGCGTATTTGGTCGTGCAATGTCTAGGAAGGTATGTTGAAGAGATGTTGGGACGTTAAGGATCCTCAAAGGTTCTCCTCTTTCCGTAGTAGCTTTAATACGGTTAGTCCGGCTGTATTAAAAAAAGAAAGCGAACTAGCATACCTTTGCTCAGGGGACCTGAACTTATTACAGCATCGTCCTCTAATAATGGTAATTTCGGGGGAAGTGATGGTGGCGCTACATGTTCAACCGCTGGCTTTGGAGGAAGTAAGGGTGGTGTTTCGTCATGTTCTACTCCCTTAGTTTCTTGTGGTGGAGGGAGTTTGTTTAATAGCGGTTTTGGTGGTAGTGGTGGTTGTGTCAAGGAAGTACTAGCTCTTTCGATGGAGATAGGAGTATACTGATAGCTGAAACACCGTTAGACCTCCTTCATATTTCGTGCATTTCTGCGTTACCCGTCACTAAAATTGTGAAGAGGTGCATCTGGATATTGTGCCTGTCTGAATTGTGTAGGTTGGTATATCCTAAAATTCGATGCAGTTGAAGTCTCCGTATGGGTCCAAATGATGTTTACCGTTGGTCATCGCCATAGCCCACACCGGCAACACCTTTTAAAGCATCCTGTAATGACCAATTCTGTGCTTTTTCAGGGTATGACGCTTTATCTTGCGGTGCTCTTAGCTGCTTTGCATGTTGCTCTGCAATAGCGGCTTCCTTAGCCTTTTCTTCCGCACGTGTTCTCTCGACATACTTTTGGTATTGCTCGGTTAGCACTGGTTTTATCGCTTCCAATGCGTCCAATGCTTCTAGACAATTCTTAAACGGGAAGCGAAGCGCGTCACTTTACTTGTATTACTTTTACTCGGCATACCTGCTTCATCGTTCGAATGGCCTTTTTGTGTTCTGCATTCTTGTAGTCTGCATGCTTTGGTAACTCACTTAATCCGAGACTTTTTATGATATTTGAATATAATTGATTTCTTGCTGATGGTAAGCAACTCACTTGCTGTATTTCATATATAACACGTAGGCATGCTGAAAATCCTCCTCTGCTTTGTACACACGTGCTTGCTTAATCAACAAATCGGCAGAACGAAAGTACAGTCGAATGGGCGTACTCGATTCCACCTGAATAGCAGCAAGTTTACTCAACTCGGCAGTGGATTTTGGCGTCGACATGGCAGAACAATGATCCCTGGGCATGCCAAGCCTGCCCGTCGGTTAGAGTTTTATGCGTTGCCCGGTCCGCCAAGCGGTGATCGAATTAGATGTCCCATTCTGGTCTGCTTGGTTACATTCGACAGAATGCTTGACATATACCGTTTATTGAACAGACTTTTACGCTGCACTCGCTGCAAGCCAATTCCTCCAAGCGCCCGAAAACGTTCCGTCACGTTTCCAGTACCTGTACCTCCCATGCAAGAAACGACTACCACGCTCAGAAATCCGCCAGTACTTATGCATGATCGGTATCAACAATGCTCGCATACTCGACCTTGCTTTCCCCGTTCGCCACGTCGTCGGCCTCCTCGTTCACGAACAATATCTGCCAGAGCTCAACACTCAACTAGAGAAATCAAACATCTCTAGCATCCACAACTTTGATCCCACCGATCCCACACTTCTCCGAGACCCTGCTTACTCCTCGTTCCCTCCCAAAGAGCGCCAGAAGATTGCCCTCCATTGCCAACGGAACCGCGTCTTCACGCACTTGCATCCTTGCATGATAGCGTGAAGCGCACGGTTGCCCGTCTCCCATGGCTGGTTAACCACCATGGATATGTTCCACTTCCCCAAGACCTCCCCTCCTCCCCTCACGTCCCCCCTCCCATAGATCGCACACCATAGCTTCGCCTTTTTTTCCTTTTGCTCGCAAGAGTTTTTTTTCTGCTTTATCTACGAGACTGGGCTAGAGCGGATACGCCTATCGGCGCCGCGCTCAAGGCCATAAATCAAATATAAGTTTTGACCAAACTTTTACGCTAATCTATATAAATTTTGCGCCATGAGGATCCACTTTTACGCTAACAGAAGAATCAAACATGTGTTCGTTAATACATAAGTTAGCAACAAATCCAAACATCACTTAAATCAACACGGTTCCGATGGACGTGAAATTCATACAGACAGCATAAAACTCATTCATGATTAGTAACTAAAATAATTAGTGAATGCCATTTTACTTATCCAAGGCAATCCCACACTTTTGTGGGTGGAGCACCTTGCGCTGTTTCGGTGGTGGTGAGAGATATGGTTCATGGCTCCAAAGAGCGGCCAGTTTCTTTCTTTAGCGACCAGAGACCTGAATGGTCAATAAAAAGCCATGAGTTTCTATGTGTATAGTCAGTCCCATACGTACCGGGTACGTTTGTGTGGAAAAGAGCCAAAGGAAAGTTCATGCTTTCCTTTAAATACGGATTATACTGCCGCTCGGTTATGTGACAGTGGAGGAAATTCACTAGAGGTGTGTGGCTTTCGAGCCTAGTATGGTCTTGCCGACGAGATATAATCTCGCGATATGAATCCAATTGGTAACAGTATCCAAAGTTTGACGCGTTATTTAGACTGCCAGTATTTTTTTAGATTTTCGATGCAAAAGTGGGCCCTTGGTGCATTACAAGTTGGTATGACGGTGAGGCGATATATATAAAAGACGAAGATCTGGATGAGCACGCTTTATGACAAGGATTTCCTCACTTTGGTAGAAAAACCAGCAAGCAAATAAAAAGTTTCACCTACTTCGCTTTGATACTAAAGGAGTTCGCGGCTGCTGTCTTACAAGTGTTTAAGGGTGTTTTAGATCCTTTCATCAATTTCGTCAGAAACCTGTCGAGAACCGCCCGTAGTGACTATCCATAATCATTATAGTGCAGCTTTAATTCTACGTAAACGACCAGAAAATCGGAAGCTGGCCGTTAACCACCGAATAATCGCAAAAACCGTCTATAGAATGGAAAAGGGAGGCAAGAGAAACGCTTATACCTACGATACAACGTCATGATCCTATTTACGTTGCGGCCGTTACTTGTGTTGTTATCAGTAAAGATTACCTATAACTCATAAGTAGCTCTTCCAAGACAGAAAGCTAGCCCGCTATCGCTGTAAACGCGGTGAATAGTTTACAAACATTTCAATGGAGAATGTCGGTCAACGAAGTCCGGCCCGCAGTCGGACTTTCGACTCGCAACTCTGCTCTTCCTCAGTTCAATCTGCTAATTGTACTTCCTTCTCTTTTTTCATCTGAACAAACAAGATGGTACGTCCCATCCATCCATAATAATGGATGAATCGATGTGTTTGCGATACTTATCCATTTTCTAGTCCGCGGCTGCCAGACCCGTTATTAACGTCTACTCCGAGACCGGCAAGGCTTCCAACGCCACCGTCCCCCTCCCCGCTGTCTTCAAGGCCCCCATTCGTCCCGACATTGTCAACTTTGTCCACACCAACATGGCCAAGAACAAGCGTCAGGCCTATGCCGTCTCCGCCAAGGCTGGTGAGCAGACCTCCGCCGAATCCTGGGGTACCGGTCGTGCTGTTGCCCGTATCCCCCGTGTCAACGGCTCTGGTACCCACCGTGCCGGTCAGGCTGCATTTGGCAATATGTGCAGAGGGGGACGTATGTTCGCCCCTACCAAGGTGCGTAAAAGAAATTTCTGAGAAGTTTAGAAGTGAAATGGGGTGTAAGTGGACTTCATGGACCTCATGACGAGGTTCATAGAGTTGATTGTTACGAAGTGCGAACTGGGAACTGCCAATTTCTATGGAATTTCAGAAATTAATGATCTGTTTTTTCTTAGACCTGGCGCAAGTGGCACGTCAAGACCAACTTGAACCAGAAGCGTTTCGCCACTGCCTCTGCTTTGGCTGCTTCTGCTCTTCCTTCCTTGGTCATGGCCCGTGGTCACCGCGTTGAGAAAATCGAGGAAGTTCCCCTTGTCGTTGCTGACGGTGCTGAGACTTTGACCAAGACCAAGGACGCTGTTGCCTTGTTGAAGACCCTCAACGCCTACGCTGATGTCGTCAAGGTTTCCAACTCTCGCAAGCTCCGTGCTGGTAAGGGTAAGATGAGAAAC